>AFRA01000118.1:0-52094 GCA_000223055.1 Claviceps fusiformis PRL 1980
GTGCTCTATAGCACCCACCTCCATTATTTCTAATATGACCATTATAGTGCCCATAAGGGCAGCTAGAAGAAGATTTTAAAAGAGGGGTATTAGTATTCTTAAGCTAAATAAAAAATCCATACTTTTTAACGTTTAAAATACTAATATAAGACCTATTAGCTAAGAATAGCGAATTTTTATATATATAGCCTCCTACTAAATAGTGCTTTAGTCCGCTTACTATATTTATATCTAATTTAGGAAAATATAGTGCATTTTATAGGACTAGGGGCCTATATTTATTAGGATTTTACTAATATAAAACCGAAAATTTAGCCTTTCTATATCCCTTAGAATAGATAGGACCACCACTAGTGGTTATAGGCCTAGCTTCCCCTTTTTTATAAGGTATATAACTTATAAAATATTCCTTAGAATTAACTAAGTAAATAGTAAAATCTATATTATAAAGAAGAGAGTTTTTTATCTCTTTATTATAGAAATTAAAGGCTTTAAAGGATATTTTATCCTCTAGCTTATTAACTTAAGTGCTAGCTTTACTAAAAGTAGTTGATTCTTAAGAATAAATACTAGAATCTTTACTAGAATCACTGCTAGCACTAAGGCTACTAGGTCTTTTATAGGGCTCTAAAGCCCCTAAAGAAAGGTTAAAATTTCCTAGTATAAAGGATCCCTCTTAACCCTTATTATTATCCTTAGCCTTTTTAGAGGATTTTTTACCCTAACTTTTCCCCTTTTTCTTAGAATTAGGGTTAGAATTTCCCTTATTTTCTTAAGGGAAATTCTTCTTTTTCTTTTTATCCTTATTAGAATATTTAGAGGTCTTATTTTCTTTAGAGCCTCTATATATAAATTCTTTAGAAGCAGTAGCTTTATAATTTAGAGCTTTAAATACTAAAGAGCTCTTATCCCTTTACTCTTTAAGTAAATTAGCTATAAGAAATTATAAATTTAGTGCCCCTATAAAGGCCCCTAGAGCCTTATTAGTTCTTATAGAAAAACGTTGCCTTTTAGCCCACTAAGGAAAAGTTAACTTTAAAGCTTATAAATATTAGTTTACTTAGTCTATAGGCTCTATAAAAACACTTACTAAATTTAGCCTAGCTAGTAGGTTATTAAATGAAGCATTAAAAGACTCTAGGGACCCTTTATAACCTTAGAAATTTAGGCTATAAAATTAATTATAAAGGGTACTACGCTATATTTCAGAACTCTAAGAATACTACTGGATTAAAACACTATATACCTTTAAGGGGTCTTTTTGCTAAATTATAGCATTTTAGAGGCCTTTAGTGTAGCTATCTCTTAAAAGCATAAGAATTATAGCTTAGTTAGGATCGCTAAGGTTTTTAGCAATACTAGGATTTTCTAAGAAATTAGGCATTCCTAGTGCCCTAAATTAGATATTTAAGGCCTGCTTCTACTAATTAAAATTTTCTAGCCCCTTTAGCCTAGCCCCCTCTAGAAAGCTATAAACCCTTTTATTAAATTCTTTAATAATAGAATTATTAAAAGAGTTTAGAATATTAGAATTTTTAAAGCTTTCCTAAGTTTTTTCTTATATTAGCTTAGCTATAGGTTCTAAAGCTATAGCTAGGGCAGAGGTAATAGCAGCTACTAATATTTCTAATTTTTCTAGAATATTAAAGATATTATTATTTTATTATAAAATCTATTAGTTTACATGCTCTACCTATAACTACTCTAGGGTAGGGACCCCTTAGCTAATTTAACTTAGATCTCTTAAATCTATTTTTTTTTATTTAATATTTTTAGAAGTAGGAATTCTTCTTTTTACTCTTTTATAGAAAGTAGTCTTCTAAGTTATAATAAGGTTACTATATATCTTTTTCTTTTTATAGAAGTAGGAACTCTTCTATATCTTATTTTTTATTTTATTTATAAGAGGTTTTTATAGGGTAAAATATCCCTTTTTTTACTAATCCTAAATTTTTATAAAAGTAGGAATTTTTCTATACTATATTTTTTCCTATTTTATAGAAGGGAAAACTTCTTTTTAGTAAATTTATTCTTTTTATAAAAGGAATAAATAGCTTCTACACTCTCTATAAATATAGTAATATTTTCCTTTATTATAGAAAAATTTAATGAATTTTCTAGATACTAAAAGTTCTCTCCTAGGCTTATAACTTATTAAAAATAATAAAGGTAGGTGCTATAGAGCATAGCTTACTAAGGTAGTAGGCTTAGTAAGCATACATATATAAATCCACTGCTCTATAGAGTAAAGCACTATAGCAAGCTATAGTCCACTATATCTTATAAAATATAGAAGCTTTTGCATTGCTTTTAGCACTGTTTAATTCGCTAAAGAATTTGCAATAATAATATCTAATAAATTATATCTAATATCTAACTTTACAGGTGTGCGTAGCTAGTAAGAGTGATTCTAACGGTTTATATAGTTAGCGGCTATAAGGGGGTTTTTCACTTCCTTCCCTTATATACCCACTAACCTTATTAGTAGATCCTAATTACTAACTAGGCTTTATAAGCTACTTTCTATTTTCCATAAAATTTATTTATATAGGAAAATAAAAAAATAAACTTATAGCTATATAAATTAGCTATTAATATACTTATAATTAGTTAACTTAGTAAAAATTAATATATAACACTAAAAAACCGATTTTTAAATATTTATATAGAAAGAAAGCCTAGAATTTAGTAATAAAGAATTTAGTTCTAAAACTTTTTATAAATTCCTCTTTATTAAGAAAAATAGTAAAAAATATATATTATAGGATAGCTACCTTCTCTAACTAAGTAGCTATTAGCTAGCTTAGTTATATTCTTTAATCTATTCCTCTATATCTTTACTAGTTACCTTACAAATCTAACCTAAAGACTAGGCCTACTTTATAGCTATTAGTCTAACTGCATAACTGTTAGAATAGGCAGAAAAGGTTAAAAAGTAAGGATTTATAGGGACCTTGCAGCTACGAGCCCACACACACGTGACCTTCGGTCGGAATTCCGTGGTTGTGTGTTACGGTCCGTTCCCAGGGGCGGAACCCACCTCACAAAAGGAGGGTTCCGCCGCGCATAGCTAGAGAAGAACAACTTCAACCATACATACACTCGATTACCTACCTGTGACTTGAGTGTTCCTTCTTCTTATGACTTCATGACGTACCACACCTATTTGTGTGAGTACCCCCATTTACGTGTGACATCCAGCACGTAACATTGTGCCACCCGCGCGCGCGCATGCTTGCCGGCTTGCACTGGCTTACAAAGCCCCCTATAAAGTGCTTCTATCAGCGCTATAATTATAGCACTAATAGTGAGGAATCCCCTATAAATAACCCTGTTATTTTCAACAGTTATATATTCTATAATTTAGGTAGGAATCTAATATTATACCTTCTTTATAAATTCCTAATAAATAATTCTATATTTAGAATAAAGTTTATAATCTTTATAAATTATAGCCTAAGAAAATTAAAGTAACTTATTATTACTATATAGTTTTATTTTCTTTTAGTTTTATTTAGCTATATTAATTAAGTTATTTATCTTTATATTATTTTAATTAATTAACTTATTAAGTTATTAAATTACCTTTTTTCTTTCTTTAAAATAAATAGGAAAATTTAATAGAAAAATTTTATTAAAATAATAAATAAAAAAAAAATTTAATTAAAGCTAATTTTACTTTACTTTTACTAGTTAGCTATATTTAATATATTTAATTTCTATATTTAAAACCTAACTATAGCTAGTATTATTTATAAAGTTTAATAACTATAGCTATTATTAGTTTAAGTCCTATAGTTCTTATATTTTTTTTAATTTAACTATAGCTAGTATATTATATTTAATAACTATAGCTATTATTTAATTAAATTTAATAGTTATTAATATCCTTAAGTTTAATTATAGCTAGTATTTATTTTATTATTTAATAACTATAGCTATTATTATTTAAGTCCTATAGTTTTTACATTATTTAAATTACTATTATTTATTTATATTATTTATATTCTAAATAATCTTATAAAGTATAAATAAGTTTTAGGAGTAAGTCTAGGTTTTAGTTTTATTACTATAAAAAATAGCTAAATAATAGGGAATATTATTATTATTATTTTAGCTAAGTTCCCTCTATATAGCTAATACTAAATAATACACGTATATTCGCTGGTTCGACCCACTTCTTACTACCGAGGTTGATCCGTCTCCCAACAGGGCGCCTGGCCTGGGTTGCGCCACCTTCGCCCGCCACCGGGATCCCTGGCCCACTCTGCTGTTCTCCTGGTGCCCACTGTGCTGTCTTGGCTCAGTGCTCAGTTGCTGTCTGGTCGCTGGAGCCTTTGGCGCTCCACCCAAATCGGCCACAAGGCAAGCAAACGGAGGCCCCCCCCTTCCCAATCAAAACCAAGCCAGACCTCATACGCCATCGCATCTCTCCTGAGTCCTGAGTCCACGCCTTCTCATTCCGTCCGAGATCTGCTTTCCTCTTACTTCTGCAACAAAATCTTCACCAGACATCTCTTGACGACAAAATCCTATTTGATTCCGCCTTTTCTTTTCAGCATCTTCAGGGCTTCTCAAGGTGACAAGAGCCGTCTGGTCGGCCCACGCGTCTGGTCCTTGAAACCGAACTTTACCGGTCTTCGCCGATTTCCTTTCTTTGCAACGGGCATTCCTATGAACCTCCGACGACGACACCCATCTACCTAGGTAGCCGGCATCAGTAGCACATCAAGCTCCCCCCCGCCTTTTTTTTTTTTTCCCGTCGTTAAAATGGGCTCGGATAGTCGGCCTGTTTGCCACCGCTGTGCGCAAATCAAACAGGCCTGTGACGGCAACCTGCCGTGTGCAAGATGCGTACGCCTTAGTTTGCCATGCCGTCCACGGAATTCCGCCGGCACGGCCGATGAGATACAGATGGGAGATATGCCCAAGGCAAGGATACGAAGAGTCCAGACGGGCTGTCTCATGTGCAAGCGGCGCAAGAAGAAGTGCGACGAAACGAAGCCGCGGTGTGGCGACTGCCGCCGTTTATGTCTCGATTGCGCCTGGCCCCCCGAGCGTCACGCGAAATCCAAACAAGGGTCTAGCGATATCGATGAAACCATTCAGCAACTCCCCGACAAGAACAGCATCATCGTCAAGACTGCGAATGCCGGCGGCGGCGAACACGCAGCAGCAGAGCTCATCATGTTGCGAGACATCCCCATCCGTACCAGTCTCAGTCCCTCCCCCAGCTCAAGCAGTGGTACGCACTCCGTCTACGACAACCAGAGTCAACATGGACATGTCAGCCATACTTCGCAGCTGGATTATTCCGCCTATTCCAACTTCAATCGTCCCGTTGATCAGACACCCGTCATGACCTTGGCAACTGCGTCTATGGCAATACCAGCCTCTGCCGCCATGCCCATGACGTCAGGCATCATAGGCGAACTCACCCCCGACATGAGCCCCTCCAGACTGTCGTGGGATGTGTCGTCGTCACCCGCAGGTTGGCTGGACGCCATCACACCCGTCAGCAATGGAAGCCCGAATGCGTCGGTAGAGTCGGGTCCTCCTCCCCAGTCACTGTCGATTTACATTCCCCAGTTGATGCCCCAACTAAGTGCCCCTCAGGACAAGGCTTTGCTTAATCACTACTCCACCATAGTCTCTTCAATACTATCCCGCCGAGCTTCCATTGACAACCCATATAATGGATACCTACTACCAATGGCCCAGTCGAATGATCTAGTCCTTCATTGCATCCTCGCCTTGTCAGCCAATCACTGGCGCAAGTTACAGCCTGACATGGGCGACCGCGGTCTCATGCACAAGAGCAAAGCCACTCAGGCTCTGGCAGGTCTGTTGCCACACGTGGACAGGACGAGCGCAGATGTTGCTCTCGTCAGCAGTCTACTGCTGTGTATGTCGGAATTATTCGACGGCGCAAGCGAGGGCTGGAAGTTGCACCTCAAGGGCGCCAAGCGCCTGTTGGTCACACTGAGAAAACAGCAAGGCGACATGATGACCGGACACTATAAGTTCTTGCTACGTTTGGCGAGGTTTCTGGATTCCGCCGCCACCACGTCGACGTGTCGCCCACCGCTCATGGGAGACGAAGCGGCCGAGGCTCAGGCTCTCGATAGCTGGTCCGCCACCCCAGACGAAGAGGACTTGGCTGTGTACGGCATCCCCAAGGAGCTGTTCCATCTCGTGGACCGCGTCAACACGTTGGCCGAGCTTCGAAGCACCAGAATAGATCAAGCCTCCGAAGCGGCCTTCCGACGACATGCCGCCGAGATCGAGCATCGGATCGACACCTGGTCGTACGAATATGGCGGCTTGTCAGGACCAGTCTCCACGCTGTCTGAAGGCAACGACGATGTTCTTCATGCAACCCTGGCCTTTGAATACGCCATTCGCTTACGACTTCACCAAATCGTAGAAGGATATGAGTTGACCGACCCCAGGGTTGGCAAATACGTCGATGGGATTCTCGACAGCATCCAGCAGATCAGATATGGGAGTCCTCTCGAGTCGTGCATTCTCTTCCCCCTCGTCATGGCTGGTGGATCGTGCTGGAAATTGGAACATCGCGTTATAATCCAAGATAGATTGCTGGTCATGGAGCGAACCTGTGGTTTCGGCTACATCTACAATGCACGCGATCTCGTGGAGCGAGTTTGGTCTAGGAGAGACCAGTCAGAAGGCACAGGAGCCATTGTGAACTGGGCTCGCATTCGATATTACGAGATGCACGGGCTTGTGGTGTTTTAGACTGGAAAGTACGGATCAAGAACAAAGTGATTCTCGGCCGAACAATCCACGCCACCTGCCGTCTTGACCTCAATCAACGGTTGATGGCATACGACAGCGAGTTGAGAACGAAGACCATGATGGCTTGAAGTGTTCAAAGTGTTCAAGTGCCTGTATCTGCGCCATTGCTCGCCGCGTTCAAGTGTGTCATATATGGGCATCCATGGCCGCAAACACTTCTGCTGGTCAGCATCCCAGACCAGTCATTGGCAGTACTGCAGTGTATTCACTCGTTCGGGCATACCGTTCCCCAACAACTGCTACTTTTGAACTCGGATGGTGCGAGGTTTTCCGATTTCCGTTTCAACGTCGTATAAGCAAAGTTTCTCAGGTGCGTCGAAATTGGTATGCATGGGAGGCAAATAGGAATTAGGATGCCCGCTGAAGCACCTGCGTCTTCTTGTGCCATGCAGGCAGCCTTGCGACTGGTCGAGCATCCTGGTGATTAGGCATTATGGAATGAGCAGCACCGCCAAGCGGGACGGTATTTTACCTGTTAAGCCAGTGGCCTTCCTTGATCCAGACTCTGCTTCGCCGTCTACCAACGCCTCAGAGAGACCTTCTCCTCGGTCGATATTGGTTCCAGCCATGTCCTTCAGGTCGTTCTTCGTCGCGGGATAGATGCAATGACCGCAAACTACGTCACGTCACGGTCAGAGCAAGCGCCAATGATTTTGTTCCTGAATTTAGGTGACGTCATTTGAATGCCTTTCGGACACGCCCGCGTAGCTTATCAGCATGGATAATACGCTGGTCACAGCAGGACGTGGATGGTGTGACCTGGGGGGGGGGGGGGGTTGACGCCATTGATGCCAAGCTTGTCCCGTCGTTGGCTTGAATGTATGCGGATAGACGAAACCGCCACGCGATGCCACGACTCCGACAACGCCTCTCCGAATTGGAATTGAGGTCGACGGCTTTCTAGCACGCGTCAGAAACTCGCTGTTGTCTTCCACTGTTCGATGTGGCAGCGTGCATTGTGCTGCTGGATCAGGTCAACGATGAAAAGTCGTGGAAAGCCGGATCCTCAAGCGTTGAGCGATGAACGAGAAGATATATCCCAAACACGTCGCCTGATTTCCGGTCGTTCCGGTGACAAGTTCCACTTTGGAGACGTCATTGCCTCTTTTCTTCCGAGAAGCGGGACCCGCACGACGCACGTCGGCGACGCGCGGACCTCGCCTTCGAAATCACATCTCTCATGCATACTGAGGTAGTCTGCCTTGCGCATCGCAGAAAGGCCACCCGTCCGTACCCTGAGCTCCAATCACGATGCTCCATTCATGGAGTTGGGCATTATATCGTGTTGTATTTTTTCTCGAGCAAGAATGTCCCCCCCCCCCCCCTTTTTTTTTTCCCTGTCCTGAGTTGGATTCCTTCTTCTTTTTGATAATATCTGGGTTGCAAGTCTGTGGAAATGTGTTGACATTATCTTTTTTGAGTAAATTGTGAATCGCAGCGTCTGAATTTGTCTCGGTGTGTTTGGGGTTCCAGCAGGCGGGGGCTATTTTTCGATGAACAGGAGCGAATGAGTTTATTTTTTTTTTTCTTTTTTTTCTTTTTTTTCTTTTCTTTTTCTTTTTCTTTTCTTTTCTTTTTCTTTTTTTCTTTTTTCCTTTTTTTAGGACGGGGGGCTGTTTTGATTATTTTGTCCAAGAGAGGATATCTCTTGCGACGCAATGCAATGGATAGTATAACCTTCTCTCATACATGAACATGAGCCATGCAAGTCGATCGATGAAAGCGAGGTGCGTGGTGCAACGGAAGGAAGTAAAGTTTATGTAGTCGAAATGATCAATAGCTTGTATTGTAACCTAAACCTAGACCAGGACCCAGCGGGTTGTTTTAAATTCGTATTACTATCCCTATTATTATTTGTTACTATTGTCATTTGGTGGTGCGCGTGCGCGCTTCGTCGCTTCCATCTGCCGAGTCGTGGAGGAGGAAGCCCCGCGATGTGCGGTGTAGGTGGTCCAGGTCCAACGTGCGTGGGGAGTGGTTTTCAAATGGCGCATTTGCCAGGTGGGCAGAGATGCCATCCCCTTGTCCAGCGAGATTGCCAGACGGACTGTCAACAATAGGATGGAGAATGAGAATCCAGCATTCGTGAAGAGCAAGAGTTCAGGGTGCAGAGCGTCCCAGTGGCGGCGCAATTCCCACGTCATGCGGACACACGTGTGCTGACGGGGAGCGACTCCGCGGTTCCGTACGTACAAACACATCGAGTCAACTGGCATGTGGGATGATATACGGCAGGTAGAACCGCCAAAAAGAGCGCGCGCGGTAAGTTCCAGTCGGATATGAGCCGGTGAGGAGGGGATATCCGACGGGCACGTCCGTCATCGGCCGAGTGTCCGGAGCTTAGAGGTCGCTTGTAGGTTGTTCTGAGTGCAAGGTACGTGCAAGGGGATTATTGTCTTTCTATCACGAAGATGTGTACTTGACAGAACATCATATTTCGGAAACAGAGCTTGAAAGTGGCACAGATGGCTAATTTGCGCTCATGTCTGTCAGTGCCCGTTTGGGGCCGTTTGGGGCGCGTTCGGGGTTTGGGATTTGGGATTTGGGGTTTTGGGGGGGCTCAAGACGATTTACAGCAACCAGGTGTTTAGCTTGCAGAGCCTCCCGCGCTCCGACCTGGAAGGGGCAGGGGCTCGAAGGAGAAACATTGTCTTGAATCAGAAAATGTCAAGCCATTTCTTTGGGGATGGGGGAGGATGCCGCGGATCTTGCATGTTCGCGACGGAAGCCGGGACTAGCGGAACGCGGAACAATGGGAAATGGGGCCAGACTCCAGAGTGCTTCCATCTTGTCGTTCCTGAACTACCCTCCAACTTCGCAGGTCAGAACAAAGAGGAGCTTAGGGTTTGGCAGCCGACAAACCATGACTCTGCTCGATTCCAAATGAGAAAACCTAGAGTAGAGGTGAGACACGGTTGGTGCCTTATTACCGACTTCATTTCCTGGCACATCGTAGCCAAAGGTAAGTCGTACTTCGGCTAGGTAATCCAGAATATCCAAGGACGTGTCGCTCAAAGTTCATGTCAGTACCACCCTCCCTTTGTTTGAAGCTTGGAAGAATGGTCCATGTAAACTATCCAAGAGCTCCAAGCTTGTCGATGGCAACTGCTTTTCTTTTCTTGCTGGCAACAGCGTCCTCTATCGGCTACGCGATTTTTGGAATCCTTCAAACTCATTTGACAGCTCTCGGCAGCAAAATGCTTCACGCCCACGTGATTCTCTACGCTGTGGTGATTTGCGGCCGTGACATGACACGACGCGACATTTCTGATTAACCGTGCGCATGCCGCTTTGGAATTTGGAAGACAGTCCTGTGCGCATGTGTTCATCATGTTGGCCTTGCAGAAGGTGCAATAGAAGACCACAGACCCGGCCGCAAGCAGGAATGTGGCATGTCGCGTGCAGCGCAGCATCAGCAACAACGTCCTCGTTCGAAAAGTGGCGCGCGTCAAGCTGATGGTGTTGCCAGGATCCTGAGGCCTACTCCCTTGAAGACTCGAGAAGGGCCGTTCGACGGGTGCTCAAAGGACGGATCCGCCCTGGCAAAAACTTATTCTGACTCCTGAGGCTCGGGTCATCCTTCAAGCGGCAACTGATGTCGCTTTTTCCGTCATGGTGCCCCTGTCCACAGCCAACCTGCTGCCCAGCTTATAGGGCGGTCTAAGGCACGGATGAATGCGATATGATCGATGCGCCAAGCTGATGATGAAATCGGTTAGAAGCCTCCCACGCTAGCTCGACATTGGCATGCTTCCTGGACCGGCAGTGTCCCACTCGCAGTCGGGAGCCGTGGGCGGCATATAATCTGGTGGCATGACGTGAGAATTTTTTGATTTTTTTTTTTTTAAAAAAAAAATAAACCAAAACAATCGCTGAGCATAGCTTAATTTTAACGTCGAGTGCCATCTTTGCCTTTGGCCTCGTCTATGCTTGTCGGGGCCAACACACCAGGA
Organism: Claviceps fusiformis PRL 1980; assembly: GCA_000223055.1. Lineage (NCBI taxonomy): Eukaryota > Fungi > Ascomycota > Sordariomycetes > Hypocreales > Clavicipitaceae > Claviceps > Claviceps fusiformis. The sequence continues at coordinate 10,773 of AFRA01000118.1, forward strand.
TACACCAGAAAAGTCGCAACGCGGCCGTCGCTACACCTGCGGTCAACGATGCCCAAGCCGCAGAGGTCGGCAGAGCCACGGTTTTGATGGACCTGATGGTGGTGCTGCTGCTCGAGGGCGCGTACATGCAATGCAGGTGCTTCTTGTATGGGACAGGATATGATGGATCGCATAAACAAATATTTTCCTTTTGGTTACAAACCCGTCTCTGCCGATTTATAGATGTCCCGTTGAGCCTGTTTCCAACTGCCTCTGCTGGAAGCCAAGTGTAGACCGATCTCGTGTCTCGTCCGAGTGAAGCAAGCAATTTTGTAATGGCGTATTGTTTGCATCTTGAAATAGAGTCTGATGCCCGTCTCTCAAGAACAGCCCTCACGATGAGCACTTTCTCGGCCCGAGGAGGAGACATCGAATCAGCATAATATTCCTCTTTTCAATCAGACGCAGAGTTCGCCATGCACAAACAACCAGATTGCGTCGCATTGTGAAAGAATTCATAAAATTAAGTTGGGGTCGTTCATTTTTTATGTTTTCCTATCACCCCGATCATTCACATCCGGATATTTCCTAAGCAGGGCATAACTAAGCCGCAAAACGCAATGATTGGCCAGACCCCGGCTTGTCAGCCAAGAGAGACAGCGTGGTGCCGATTTTCCGCGAACCGGAGGATGAATCATGAGATCGTCGTCCAAGGATGGAAACATGGGTGGTAGATATCAAATGCCTTGTTTTGTCAGTTTTTTGCATGCTCTGGCCAATGGGAGGGGGCGAAGGGTTTGGGGCGTTGTTGTGAACAGAAACTTGCATGGTGGCGTTTTTTTGTCTCTTTTTCTTCTTTTGCTTTGTTCACCACATCAACTTGGAATGGCATGAATCTCCGTGGGCTTGACTGGGATGCCAAATAAATGCTGCGGCCTGCGATGCCATTGCTGGACTCCAGATAATTCGAGGTCGAGCTGTGAGAAAGAATTGATGCAAGGACGGCTCCTGGCACTGGGTATTTGCGACGGGAAGGTGCGCCTCTCCGCCCCTTCCGCGGCCCTTTGGTCACAGCCCTTTTTTCAAGCTAGCAGGAATCGGTGCTAGTGTCTGGCCGGCAGCTGTCAGCAGTGGGCAACAGCGTGAAATGATGCCTGGTCTGGTCAATTGCATGTTGGCTGGCTGTACAGCTGTGTACTTTGGCAGCTGGCAACATTGAACACACCATCACGCATCACGCATCAGCATCCGTCACGTTGTGCTACAAGACTCCCAGGACCAGATCTCGCTTCTCAGAAATAAAACACCGTTCCCAAGCGGCATCCTGCGGCAACATCACATCCTCCGGACGCAAGTCAACTCGTGTCCACGCGTTGAGTCAAGCATTGCTCGCTTGGTTTTTCTCCCCCAACCGCCTCGACATTGAGGTATCTCCCCGGTAAATGTGGTGGGGATTCCGAGCGACAGGATGCAACGCTGAGACGCACACCGAGACTCTCGAAACGATTCAAGGAAAAACAAAAGGCGGGAGGCGAGCTTCTTGTCAAGCCTGTGACGTCTGCGCCTTTCTGCGGGGCTCTGCATCTTTGCACAATACCAGTCATGATGCTTCTGCGCGACATGCACCAGAAGTCTAGGCGACGTCGAGCCGGAACGTCGAGCCGGAACTTGGCCGTTATGTTGTCAATCACCGGCCACAATTGAAGAATGACAGTCAATTGGCACCAAAAGTTCCTCTGAAGCAAACATGAAGCACGGAGGCGTCGTGCTCAGCCGCAGCCCTCTCACTAGTCTCATCCGTGAGCACCAGTGAGCACCGGCGGAGAACAAGGCAACGTTCCGATCTTCTAATTCTAAAAGCCTGGAAGAGTGTGACATGGCTCTAATCGGCGGCTGAATGACGCACAGCAGGAATACTGCCAGGCTTCTCATCGCTGGCCCATGCTTGCTCTTCGCCTTTCCGTCGGAAGAGTTTAGACTGGTTTGGTGCCCCCAAGCCTACGTATGGCCCTTTTGAAGTTGTCTCATGGAGGACGGCATCATTATCACGAGCATCTTCCGCGGCGGGACTCGCGGACCAGAACAACCAAGCCCACCATGATGACCAGATGCTCGGCACCAATGATCCAATGCGAAGCGGCAAGTCCAGCGGAATGCATGTTGTTTGGATTTTTTTTTTTCACCGCCGTGGTCTTAGAAAAAGAGGCAAACTATCAAGTCAGGGGCGAGGAAGCTTGCGTCTCGCAAACAAATCCGCTTATCAGTGGCATTTCCATTGATGGAATGAACTTTTTTCTCACATGATACGATTGAGTCTTATTACACCATTCGCCATGGTTTTCTTTGCTTCTGTGTCGCTCCGAAGCGTGAGATCTCCGGAACTCAGATGATCTACCAGGAGTTCAAGCTTTAATGAGACCAATTAGTCCAACCAAAACAAACCGCACGCTTGTATAGAGCCCGCCTGACAGCTCAGGGGAGTGGGTTGTCTGGCCCGGACTTACGGGCCCGGCTCTTTATTAACCGCAATGCTGCGACGGACCAAAGTCACCAGACGCCAGGGAAAACCCAGTGGGGCTCTGGGAGAGTTCCATCATTGATAGCTCCAGCAACAGCTTTCCGCAATGTTGATGAGCTTGCGGGTTGCGACGGCTGCAGACAGGGATCAGGTCCGCTCAACGACTTGGCTACAACCTATAACTGCCGGCAATACTGATGAACAAGCTCCTCCGGAAAGAAGGAAACAATGATACCTGGTGCCTGCATAGATATCGTGCTCTACTACACTAGGCCTGCCCCATACAATCCATCCCAGTTTCCGCTGGGCTCTCGGCATAGGCCCGAGGATTCAGTGAAGAAGAGAAGTTCCTTTTTTTTTTTTTTTAATTCCCTTGTTGGTGGTGGTGCTTCTCATAAATAGTAAAGAGCGGGCGGACTCTCGACAGTAGACCAGCCTATGGAAATGGCATGGCTTTTGCCTTTCTGTCTGTGCGGCCGAGTTTTCTATTTCGAACGTTACCATACTTGACCACGTTCAGGGCTGACTTGCATCAGCTTGTGGTATTCAAAGGAGTCGCTCACATTTGCTAAGAATTGACCTACATACAGCACAGTGGCTATTCAAAACATGCCGTCGAGAATCGCTTGCCCGATAAAGCCGCCAACCACCGTCATTGTAACCGGCGCCAATGGATTTATAGCTCAGCATTGCATCTCGTTGTTGCTGAGAACTGGCTATAGTGTTGTCGGAACTGTCAGGACATGGTCCAAGATTGAGCCAGTCAAGGCGACTCACAACTCGCATCCTCATCTTGACATTGTCGTCGTCGACGATATCACCTCGGCACAATGTTACTGCGACGCCTTTGCTGGCTTGACGCCGAGTGCTATACTACATCTTGCCGCCCCATTTCACTACAATGTGAGCGACTTTGAGAGGGATCTCATGATTCCCGCTGTCCAAGGATCGACAGCGATTCTCGAGGCAGCCACGCATTTCAAGACGGTGCAACGTGTCGTGCACACAAACAGTTTCGCATGCATCTACGATGCTGCCTCGGGACCGTGCCCTGAGAAGACGTATACCTCCAAGGATTGGAGCCCGCTAACCTATGAAGACGGCCTCAACGCGCCCAACGCCCCGACGGCCTACCGAGCCAGCAAGACCGCCGCCGAGAAAGCAGCATGGACATTCATGAGAGAACGAAAACCCGGATTTGATCTCGTCAGCCTCTGTCCCACCATGGTATTTGGCCCTTTCCTTCCGGGGTCGAAGCCAAAGACCATTCAAGACGTCAATACCAGCAATCTTTTGGTATGGTCTGTCGTATCCGCTGGCAAAGACCAACCGATCCCCCCCACCAGGGGTCCCTGTTGGGTCGACGTCCGCGACGTCGCTGACGCCCACGTCAACGCTCTTCTGGTGCCCGAGGCCGGCGGTAGCCGGTACATGCTCTGCCAGGGTGTCTACTGCAATCAAGAACTTGCCGACGTCAGTCGCAAAGTCACGTCCAAGTACAGGGAGAGAATTCCCATCGGCGAGCCTGGCCTGAGAGAGAGTCACCTTCATTTCGGCGTTGACGCCAGTGACGCCGAACGAGTACTGGGACTGAAGTGGAGGACCCTGGAGGACTCACTAGCCGACCTAGTGCCTCAATTATTCGAAACTGAACGCACTCAGGTATGACTGTCCGCGTAATGGTGGAGCGGAGGACGGGCAAATTTTTTATTTTTTTTTCCTTTCTCTTTTTTTCTTTCCTTTGCCCCCTTAGTTTCCCTTCTTACCCTCTCCTCTTTCAATTTTTTTGCGGTTGTTTTACTGTACAATAATACCCGAATGGCCTATGTGCTTGGTTGCAGGAAATTAGCCTGGCATGACTGGAAAATGACTGATGACTTGAAGAACTACGACGAAAAGAAGAAGGAGGATACATGGAAATTTTCAGATTGAATATGATTTCTTCATTCTTTTTATATTCATTTTTTTTCTTTCGTAAAAAAACTAAACAAAAGATGCTTTCCCCTTTGATTGTTGAAGTTTAGATAGGATAAGGCGTGGGTCCGATGATTTCATCCGGGGGGCGACTGGGACTGGTGGCAGACTGGCAGATGAGGAGATTGATTACATACACATCACAGACCAAAACATGGGCATGATGAAGCATTGAAGCGCCGTAGCCAAAAAAAAAAAAAGAAGCATAGTAGAGAAGAGGTCCCCTACGTGCGACCAGACCAGGCTGACCACTGCCCAGTGCCCACCACGTCGAGCCAGGCTCCACCGTCCTTCCTTCTCCCTTCTCTCGAGTCCAAAGCTCTGGAGTCGGTAGACATCAAGGTTCTCACGCCGAGGTGCGAACTGGATAACGTATTTGCCGAGTGACCGACCACGTGCTCAAGCACCGTCGAATAGTCGGGTGCTTGAACAAACATTTTTTATTCGTTGTAAGATTTTCTCTTGTTCTTCTATCCTTTTCTTCTTTTTCTTCTTTTTCTTCTTCTTTTTAAACGGCATGCCACTGCAGCGGCTCTCCCGCATTACCTGTCCATCGCAGCAACACAGCACAGATCATGTCAACGGATGGGCATCGCGTACACGGCATGTGCCCGAGGCGGGACAAACAGATGGCGTGCTCGCCGATAGGATGCGGCGATCGAATGGACCCTGCTACGTCGACGTGGGCCGACTGCTGCAAGGTCCGCGGGATGCGCTCGTGGCTTGTTTGTGAATCTTGTTTGGTTTTTCTTCTTTTCCTGTTTCGAAAGGGAAGTGAGGGAAAAAGGTACGTTTGCTACCGCGGTGGGGGTTCGCGACGGCACCCTTTCCGGGGGGCGCGGTGAGACGGCGTGGCGAGCGGATGGCATGTACTATGTAGGCATGGCGCAAAGGCCGCGTCTCGGAATTCTTCGTACCGGCACTGGCAAAAGGGAAACTTCTTATCATGATGTTATGTGGACCGTCGGTTCTCTTGGCGGGCCTTTTTGCTGTATGGCATTGTGTTGAAAACTCATTGTTGGAATATTTTGGAATCTATGGCGGTGACGTAGCCGGTGGGGGGGGACTGGTGCAGAAAGAACGGATTCTAGAAGATGGTCGGGAGGTAGGGCAAGGCATTCGCATAGTCTGGCTTGCTCTACATGAAGCTGATTTGGCTGAGAAGAAAAGAAAAACAAGACGATGATGAGTTGGGTCTGGTGAGGGTTGGGCGGGATCTGGGCCGCAATATGTGATGGGACCGGGCCTTGGAACCCTGCAAGGGAAAACAGGCGGAGTGTATCACTTGGGCCTCAAGAGTCAAGATGTCAAGGTTGGCTATTTACTATTGGGTGGCGCGGAGCCAAGAGTCCACGTTCTTCCATGGATGGAAGCGCGTGATGCGTCGTCATTCATGAATGGAAGCGTGTGATGCGTCGTCTTCCATGTACGATGCTCGTATCATGTATGCGCATCGCCAATTGCCCATGGGAACACGTCCTTGGCTGTAGCGGATTGCTTATTTCACGGAATCAACGACAATCAAATCAGATGGCGACAATCTGGGCCAAAAACCTTCTTACGCAACTCCATCTTGTGCAGTCAGGTATACGGGATACCTGCCTGGAGCTGTAGTATTTGGCCAAAAGGGGCGTGACAGTGTTGAAAACATGCTCCGGCTTGGAAAGACATTATGGGCAAGAGGCAACGACATGCTGACTGCATCGCGTCGGCCTCGTCCTGTAGACTCGAGTGGGGGATGTTGATCGTGAGAAACGTATAGATGGAAGCGTAGGCTTCTTCGACACGACGTTATCGTCCGAGAGCGCCATGAGCAGGGCGGTGGCAGAAGAGCTGTAAAGGCGCACCTCCCGCGCAAACAGGTACGTGGCCCAGCATGGAGTCGATGAGACTGTCCTTGCATCCCCCCGATGAGATGACGAGGCTGTTCGAGCAGTCTTTGCTCCACTCCAGTGGGCATATGAGGGGAGTTGAGGCGATGCAGTCGAGGGGCACAAGCTGCGGGAGATGCTCGTCGATCATCGTGCGTCGTGCGTTGCGCTACATGTGAGGACGTACGGCGGGGGGGGGGGGGGGGAGACTGTCGGCCGAGAGAACGGGTTGCAATGTGCGGTTGACGATCGATTGGGTCCGAAGTGTATCGAGCAGGCGAGAACTCAAGGCAGGATGTCGTGTCAAAAAAGGTGCCGAAGGACATGGAGAAAGCCAAGCGTTGAGAGTGGACCCTGGACCTGGATTTCTGGGCTCGGAATCTACGCGCTTGACGTAGTTGATCTCGACGGTGGCATGACGAGCAAGTATAAGAATGAAGAATGCTCCAAATCCTCCCCCCCCCGCCGCCGCCGCCGCCGCCGCTTTCCGATCGAGGAATCCAGAAACACACACACAGTGTCACACACTCACGCTCACACTCTCACTTGCTCACACTCGCTCGCAAAGACATCATGACCGCTCGCGCCAAGACCGTCGTCGCAACCGGCCTCTCCTCCGGCATCGTAAGCGACACACCCATCCCACCCAACGCCCTCGCTTGACCAAATCGCTTACACAAACCACTCCGTTGCTGGTGTCCTTTTTTTTTTTTTTTTTTTCCCCTTCCTCTTCTTCCCTTGTTCTCCACCCCCTAGGGATTCGAGGCCCTCAAGCAGCTCCTGGAGCGGACGACTCCGTACAAGATCATCCTTGGCGCCAGAGATACCAAGACAACCGACGAGGCCATCGAGAAGCTAGAGTTTGACCGGGCCGCCAATGCTCATGCCGTGCTGCCACTCGATTTATCCAACCTGGCGGGGGTCAAGACCTTTGCCCAACAGGCTCTGGAAAACGTGGGCCAGGACAAGATTGATTATCTACTGTTGAATGCGGCCCTGTTCAAGGGAGCCGGAGACGAGGCATCTCATGGATCAGGCTGGTGCGAGGCAGCTGTGGTGAACCACTTTGGTAAGTCAAACGCCGAATCACGCGAAACATCCCAGAGAGAGTCATGAAACGACATTTGAAGCTAGAAGCGGTGGACTAATCGACACACGACGGGTAGCGCAGCATTACTTGATTCATCTGCTGCGCGAGAAACTGGTCGCATCCAGGGCCCGCATCGTAGTCGTTTCATCCGGGGCCATCCGTGATGTCCAGGATCCTGGTACGTCGTCCACCGGTACAAGATTTTGCAAGATTCGCCTCCCAGGCAGCCTTATTTGCTAAAATACGGCGGCCCCTTTAGCGACAATCGGGGCAAAGATCAGGAGTGGTTCGGGAGCAGATGGGTATACCGTCTACGCCGCCACCAAATTCATTCAGCTTCTTGGTGCGCACTGGTGGCGCCGACAGCTCCAGGGACAGTGCGAGGTCATCGCCGTGTCTCCCGGCTTCATCCCCGACACTGGCCTCGGCCGCAACGGCGGTTTGAAACTTCCTGCCCACTCGCCTGATGCGAAGACGGTGCCTCAAGGCGCGGCCAGCGTCCTGGAGGCATTTTCGAGGAGCGACTTTCCCGAAGACCCCGATCGAATCTTCTTGACCAGCTGGGGCGAGTGGTGGGCGAGGGAAATCATCGAGAAGACTGTGGACAAGGATTTGCAGGATGAGTGGTGTCCCAGTAAGACGGATTTGGACAAGGACGCTGACGGCATGGCTTCATGAAGTACAGAAGATGGGATCTGGATGATTACAGTATCCTGCACAATCGCGGGTTTTTTTTTTTATTATTTTATTCAAAGAAACGTTTTCTTTGCATCTTCATTCATAGCACTCATCCTGGGTAATGCCTGGGTTGCATCTGGAGAATGGAAATGCATCTCCTCTAAACATCCGTAGCAACGGGTGCCATTCCTTGTGCTGTATCATTCAATAGTAGCTCATCAGCACTTGCCGTTCGCCGCTCCGTCACATAGAATTCAGAGTCATCACTATTTTGACGTAAGGACTCGATTTTCTGGTATGATGTATAATGTTTCTTTTTTCCCTCGATCCAGAGCAACAGGCGATGCACGGTGACAGGTACAAGTAAGCAGGGACGGAGAAAGTCGATCGGACGCGCCTGCCATCTGGGATGTCTACATTGTACATGGTACATACTACATGCACCATGTCTTCATGGCCGAGTCAAGATATCGGCCCCAGAATCCTCCATCAGCGACATCTCGACAAACCCAAGGCTTCAAGCTTCAGAAGAACCACGGTCCACGGTCCACGGTCCTACTAGCGCATATGGAGCCTTCTACCTTCAAACGTGGCTCGTCGCGCTGCCGCTATCATGCCTCGCCCCAAGGTCCCTGCTAGCCAACGACGCCGCGCAACGGAAGCTTGCAATTTCTGTCGCGAAACCAAGGAGAAATGCAGCGGAAGCTCTCCGTGCTCTTATTGCATCCGTCGAGAAATCGGCTCCTGGTGTACTATAGCTCTGCGCTCGCGAGAGTCAATGTTAAGAAATGAATCCTCAACCACTGCTTCGGTGACCACGGCGTCGGAATCAGCCTCATCTGCCGGACTGGGAATACGTATCCAGAATGGCCTGGGCAACGACGCAGTTGGCACGTCTCTCGCTGCGACATCGTCAACATCGCCGTCGACTAGGAAATCGTCCAGACAGGAAGACGGAGAGTCGCCGTTTCGACCACTGTCGCCGTTGCGTTCCCAGCCAAGGGTCGAGGAGGCAACCGGGACCCCAGAACGACGGCAACATAGTGTGACTGGTGCTTGTTGCTCTTGGTTTGCGTAGTCGCGAATCATACCAGGCATTGAATGCAGCCACAAGATCTTTGATGTCAGCAGCCGCCGCTATCTTCATGGCGAGTATGAGCGCCCTACGAATTCTAGTGATGAAGGCTGTAGATTACGAGTCTGGTTCAGTCTACGCATTGTTGACATGCTTGTCCACTCGATTTGGGACGTCTGGGCAGGCGCTGGCTTCTCATATCTGGCGCCATTGTCTGTGCTATCTTGCACTTGGCTACTGCTGGTATCATCAAAACATGTACTCACCTCCTTTTTTTTGTTTCACGAAAGAACATCTTGAAATGGTCAATCGAAGGAGCGCCCGCCAGGGCCGTCATCGCGCTGGCCTACATCTTTGTCGGCTTTTATACGTGGTCCACCATCAGCCACAATCTCCCCTTCCCCCTTCTTGTTTTTGTTTCCGGCCTGCTTGGTTCTAAACGCACATCTACCCGCTTGAATGGTCTGGCCTGGGCCCCCGCCGCCTGGGTATACGCCGCCGAAGTCTTTCCCCTCGAGTACCGAGCCAAGGGGGTTGGTCTAGCCGCTGCAGGAAACTGGATGTACGTACAACCCTGCTTATCCTCTTGAAAAATTGTTGTCTTTCTGTAGTTCTTTTTCTCCTTTTCTTCTTCTTTTTTTTTTCTTCCCTCATCCCAGCTTAAATGAAAACCCTCCCAGTCAACATATAGTTTCCATGTCGCCCTCGCAATCGTCGTTCCCCTCTCCTTCACCAACATCCAATGGAAATCCTACATCATCTTGGGGTGCACAACTTCTTCACGTACCCCGAGACGGCGAGGAAGTCGCTCGAGGGGATCGACCAGCTTTTCGACCATAAGAGTCATGCCGGGCACGGCGGCACGGCCGGGACGTTTGCAGACATGGTTGATGCGGTCTACGGGTGACCGGGAGGGTAAGCAGCTTGGGCAGCAAAGTCTATTTGATTGGGGATGGTCAAGAGAAGGTGGTGGTGTGCAGTAGTTTTTGTTTCTTTTGTATTTTAAAAAGTATTCTTATGCCGTTGCTCTGTGCATACTCCATGCTCGAGTGTCAAGTTTTTTGCCCTTTTTGTTGCAGCCTGGGCGGCGAGACGAGGGTAATGAATGGGTTCATGGGATGAGACAAGATGGAATGGAATGCATGATCAGCGCGAGCACTATCCCGCACTTGTTCTCGTTTGCATCGGCCAAGACGGGGAATACCAGATAGGCCCCATCGGACTGGGGGCACTGGCGGGGCAGAGCAAGTCTGAGACCAGAGACTGGCCTGCGTCAAGAACGGATCAGGAGCAGTTTCAAGTCTGTTCATGTCTATTCTCCTCGGGGTCTGGCATCTGCGTCGGATGCAACTCTGAGTGACCGACAGTCGAGGCGATCGGGTTGCGCTCGCTGGGCGCAGACCGTCGCCATGGTTTCCATGCATCGCAGTCGAGCAGAGGCGATGACGGAGGATATTCACGAGCGGCGCGGAGGCTGACCGAGGGGTGCCATCATCAACTGTATCGTTTGGCCCCCGGGGGCAGAGAGCTGCGCAAGAGCAATGCAAGGGAACGCACGCAGTTTTGATTTAGTTGAATATCCTTCTTCTTCTGTTGGTCGCAAGATGCGCCCGTGTGATGTGAGACGGTGCAGGACTGCAGATAGATAGGCGGCACAGGCCTAGCGCGCACGGGAAGATGGATTATACATACATATGTGCATTGCTTGTTCGCGGCGAGCTAGTCAGCCACCACGCGTGTCGGGCGGGTTGACGGAGACGGGTGCGAGAGAAATGATGCTTCATTGATGTCTTGTTGAAAATTTAGAGTTGGGTTCCAAGACAAGGCAAAAGGGGCTGGCCAATGAGGAGACAGGATGGGCATGAACAAAAGTCGTGCTGGTTTCATGTTCTGGATTGAGATGCGGTCACTGGTCTGATTGTTTTCCAGCCCCAGAAGGGCCGGGGGCTGATGGTGGGGGTCCCAGCGCAAGCGGATCCACTCTTCGGGACGGCGCAGCCCCGGCTCAGCCCAGCCTGAGGGTTGCTCCACTCTGCCGGCCTGGTTGTGCCTGGTTGTGCCTGGCTGTGCCCCACTCGCCCCATCCAGCCACGACTCGCACACTGGTCATTGGTGACTGCCCAACGCGGCGGGACTCGGATGAAAAACTGAAAAAATCTGTGTCTGGTTGCAATCTGCTCCTTTTGACCACTCGAATGCTTGACTCTACAACATACATGGCTTAGAACGGCTTCCGTCGTACGAGGCCGCCTCGCATCGCATCACGTCGCATCACATCGCATCACATCGCATCACATCACGTCCATGGCGCCCCGAGCTGGCTCTGGTGCTGCAGACTGCAGAGTGCATCATGCATCCAAGTTCCCATGACAGCCAGCGCAGACGGCCATTTGATGGCCACGCAAACAAAGGAAAAACAACGAAAAAACCCAGTCCTGCTCAACGCACGTCCCGCGTGTTTCAAGTTTTGGCCCTCTTGGCACGGCTACCGCTTGAATATGCATGAAAATGCAACAAGGACACCAAGAACACGTCGGCAGGGCTGGTCCGATTGCTGCGTCAGCGACATCAAGCATGAAGCGTGGCTGACCATGGTCGGGCATGATGGGGGACCATGATGCTGTACAGCCATGACGGCATGACGGCTCGACGGCTTGGATCCGACTTTTTATCGATTGCTCGGGGTATGTTTGCACACAGTCTGTTGTCGTCTTGGCTGCGGGCGTCGGCGTCGGGAGCCATCAACGGTATATGGTATAATACATGTTGGCCGGAAGCTCCCAGTTGTTCTTATTGCGGTTCTTGTCTTTCGGCCTTTTGCTCCCATTTTATGTGAATGTGACATTCTTTTTTTTTTTTTTGTTGTTTCTCTTCTTCTCTCTTGGTTTTCCTTTGTATGTTCCTGCACCAGAATGGGATCCCAACTACCGCATAGACGGCCACCATCACCGACTCTTCGTCCACACCATCCAACAATCACACATCATTGTGCTTCATCATCGACAGAAACGTTCGGCTGACGGGCATGGTCGCGATGCTCTCAGCGTGCTTCGTCGGCCGCCCCCCCTTTTCGCCGTCCCACCACAAATCGTCTCAAAAATGCCATGAATGGCTTGCTCCCGCGTCGTCGCCGGCAGGCCGCACCGAGGTCGTTCTGCTCACTCCATGTCCGTGGCCGTTTGCGCCGTTGAGGAAGCGACGCGCCTTGTCCACGGTTGCCGAAGCGTCCGCGCCGGAGTCACCAGCCACACCAGCCACACCTGCTGCACCGCCACCGCCTGGGGCTCGTGCCTCGCCCCAGTGTGAGGCGTCAACTTGCACGACTGTCGGTGCCGCTGCAGCTGCATGTGTCGCGCGCATGAACGCACACGACGCCACCAACGGTCGGGCCCAGCACCAGCATCGGCACCGGCACAAGCACCACACGCACCGCACGCAGCGCCACATCCACCAATCACATCCCGGCCTGAGCATCCCGCCCCCCCCAGGGACCATCCTCCCAGGGACCACCCTCCTCATTCTTCCCTTCCTCCTCGTCTCGGCAAACGGGAGCTGCCTTGACACAGTCCTCTCCCTCTGCTACACCCGGATTCTCGTGCCACAAGCCCAACGCGGCTGCATCTGCCTCGGCGATTACCATCACGGCTGTTGCCTCTGCCCTTGCTTCTGCGTCCACGCCTGCTTCTGCGTCCACGCCTGCATCTGCATTCGCCTCTGCCTCTGCCTCTGCCTCTGCCTCTGCCTCTGCATCCGCGTCTGCATCCGCGCCTGCTTCTGCTTCTGCTATTGCGTCCGCTTCTGCTGCGTCCTCTTCAGCCTCTGCACCATCCCGTCGCAGCCGCCATCCGACCGCCAATGATTTCTTCCTAGGCAAACCCCCTGCTTCCTTGGATGCCGACATGGCTGAAAGAGAGACGGCTGGCACCCCTCAGCGGGACTCGCACGAGATCTCCCTGTCTTCGCGGGACATCACGCGAGATTCTCTCGTCGTCAACATGCTCTTGTCGCTCGACCAATTCTCCTTTGCTCAATCTCCCGCTCCATCTTCCTTCAGGAGCAACAGAGGTCAGCGAGCTCCAACTGCCTCCATCGCGGGCGCAGGGTACGACGACGAAGACGACCTTGACGCCGATCACGAACACGAACACGACCACGACCACGACCACGACACCGACCACGACTGCGACGACGCGACGATCAATTCCCGCAGACGCTACGATCCCGGTAGACATCATCCCTGGCACCGCCCGTCTTGCAATTCAGACTCGGATCTTGCTGGTCTTGTCCATCATCCTGGCAAGCAGTCCGCCGCTGCGCCCCCTTCGCGTGGACGTCGAAGCAATAGCGGCTCAAGTCATTTGCAGACCTCGTCGTTTCCGCAGCTCAACACCAAGCGAGAACTGAGCCAGACCACCCAGACCAGCAACGACCAAACGCCGCCTCGAAGCAGCCATACCCGTGGCGGCATGCACAGCAGCAAAAGCAGCAGCAGCGCGAGCATAGATATGGGTCATCCCAACGGCTGCAAGAACCAGCGCATAGGGCCGAGACCTACACGATCCGCTAGTTTCGATCTCGGTCCCCCGCCGTCGCGAATTCCCCAGCTCCCAGTCTCCTCTTCTTGTCACCTCGACTTCCCCCAACTCTCCGTCGACGACTACTACCCTGCGGCTCCGACACCCAACGTACCCGGCGGGCCACGTCGCGAAGCTTGGGGCCCGCATACTACTGCCCACCCTCCCCCGGCACCGTCAATGCAGCCAGCCGACGCTCGCAAGCCTGAGCGTTCGCGAAGCAACTCTCGGTCGATCAAGAGTTCGGCGGGCAAGAGTAGGAAGGGCCCTGCCACGCCAACTGCATGGGCCATGCCTGCTGAGGAGCTGGACTCTGCACCGGCCCCGAGTGTCGGCTATGGCAAGGCCAAAACTCCAGAAGTTGCAGTCAGTGCTGCATCGCAAGCAAAAGAGCGCCCAGGGTTTTTCAGACGCGTCTTTGGCTCCTCCAAGGCCAGCAGCGCCTCTGTCATCTCATCCCCAACAAGCGATGCTCAGTCACCGTCTGCCGTGAATCGAACAGCACATGCCGAACAACAACAACAACAACAACAACAACAACAATCCGCCTCCTCCTCCAGGGACCTGGCGACTCTGCCCCTGCGAGATGCCTCGTCGTCACAATCGTCCCACCATCCCCCGCTGCAAAAAAAATCATCGTCCTTTTTTCGTCGCCGCAAGAAGTCCATCGTCGACGAGGTACCCCCTATGCCCGTGGCCGATCCAATGCCTCCTTTGTCTCCTTTGCATCACTCTACCGCACACGGTCAACACGCCAAAGATGAGATATTTGCAGGCATACAGAATCCGGCCAGTCCCACCAGCAGTTTACGCCAAGTGATGAGCCCGTTTCTCCGTCAAGGCGCTCCTGGACCAGAACTCGGGCTCGCTGGCATGGCTCCCTCCATGTCGTCGTTATCAGACGTCGGCAACACGCCAAGAGCCAGGTCAGGGTCTCGTGTCGAGGCAAGAAATGAAGAGTACAAGAGAGATTTCTCTCCCGATTACACGCCCAGCCCCAACGCGCGCATCCGACGAGTGAAGCCCGAAACCGATGCTCAACAGCCCGAGAGCACGCCATCTCGCCCGCCGAAGCAGATGCAGAGGACGCTCCGACATAGTAACTCGTTTCTGAATCTGGATGCGGGTAGTGACAATGACGACACGGGAGCCGCGGGCGGAAGTCGTAAACGGAGCAGCAAACGGCCAGGATTGCCCTCGTCCTCAACCTCGCTCTCAGCCCCGGCCTCCTCAGCTCCAGCATCTGCGGATAAAAGCAGAGGTGACGCGGAGGACGACCGCGACGCCACCATTCGCGGCAAGAAGAAGAAGAATCCATTAAAGGAGCTCGTAGAGGCCAACGCCCAGTCCACGTTGGAAGCCCGTGTCGACGCCGCTCGATCCACCAGCTTCGCCTCGGCATCCACCGAAGCCGGCTACCAGACCGCTCCCAGCGCAGCTCCCAGTGTCGTCCTCGAGGGGTCCGGCACGTCGAGCCCTCGCGTGGCCAGTCCCCTCGACACCATGGCGTCCTCCAAGGCCCTCGACGAGCCCGAGTTTATCATTGGTGAGCCGACAGAAGACGATCGCCAAAAGGCGCAGAGAATATACGACGGTGGTGAGGAATTCATTCAGAAAGATAAGGCCGCGGCCTGGATGGGAGAGCAGGGTCCGATCCGCCAGCGCACGCTGCAGGCTTACATGGAGCTGTACAACTTTGCCGATCAGAGTGTTCTGGATGCGTTGCGACGGGTCTGCGAGCGCTTGGTTCTGAAGGCGGAAACGCAGCAGGTGGATCGTATTTTGGTCGCCTTTTCGAAGAGGTGGTGTGAGTGCAATCCGCACCATGGATTCAAAGAAACAGGTACGTTTGGATGGGACCACTCGCTCTCTCTTTTCTTCTTCTTCTTCTTCTTCTTCTTCTTCTTCTTCTTTTTCCTTTTCCATGTGTTTGTACTCTGCTTAAAACCATGCTAACAAAGATACCTTAAAATAGACGTCATTCACACAATCTGCTACTCCATCATGCTACTCAATACCGATCTACATATCGCCGACATTGACCAAAAGATGACGCGCAGTCAGTTCGTCAAGAACACCATGACAACGATCAAGCACGCCATGACGGAATCGACACCCGCTGCTTTCGTGCGGCCGAGCATACTTCCCGACAAGAACCCAAACCTTTTGAGCGTGGATACCGGCCACCATGCCTCCGAGAGCATCAGTCGCTCCTATCGCAACGCATATAGGTCGTCAGCCCGATCCGACACCAACGCGAGCGATCGTGACGATTGTGGTCCTCTTGTCAAAGGGTCTTTCCAGGGGTCTGCCAAGGCCTGGGAGGAGCAGGTAGAGTCTGTACTGAAATCCATCTACGTGTCGATTCGAGAAGATCGCTTGCCGTTATTCGGGGCTGAGAGCGGCGAGAGGTTTCTCCATCCCGGCCAGTCGCAGAGCAGTCTGTCCGCTCTCGGAGGGCTCAAGAGAACCCCCAGTGTCCTGAGTAAGGCGCCCTCAGACACCCAACTGTCCGCTCGAGGTCGTGTCGCCGACAATGCTAGCCGGACAAGCGCTTCCCGGTGGACGTCCAAGAGCCGATCTCGGCCCGGCTGGGGCCGCACAGGACTGTCGTCGAGCCGCACGAGTTTCGACGACGGCCATTCCATGTGGAGCCCGGCCATGACATCGGCCACATGGAGCAAGCACTCATTGGGTCGGACTCAGGCTTCCATGTCGCAAGACTCGTTTGCTTCCTCGATGCCGCGCGGTGATTATCAACAATCCATTGGATTTGCCAATGCCTTGAGCCAAGCCATCATTCGTGATGAGGATGCCAACGGGCAAGAACTCGCGCTGTCGATCCGGAGCGCCGACATGTCCTCGACGCAGCTTCTCGAGGATGAATCGCTCGAGCTCGCGGGTCCGCCCTGGATGAAGGAAGGCATGGTCATGCACAAACACCATCTGGACGGATGCGGAAAGCGAGCCAAGGATCGTAACTGGACCGAGGTATTCGCAGTGGTCCAGAAAGGGCAGATGAGTCTGTTCTCCTTCAATGCGAGCAAGTCGACGCGCCAAAAGAGCCGCTCAAGAAACGGCGGTCGGTCGTTGGGCCCCGTGGGAGGCGGCAACTGGCAAGACAATGCCCTCAGCCTGGGCACCTTTAATCTTCGTCTGACGCTGGCCTCGGCGTTGCCGTCCCCCGGTTACTCTCGATCTCGCCCGCACGTCTGGGCTCTCAGCCTACCCACCGGCGCCGTCCACCTCTTCCAAGTCGGCACCGCGGAGATTATCCGCGAATTCGTCAACACGGCCAACTACTGGAGCGCTCGTCTCAGCTCCCATCCACTTGTCGGTGGCATCAGCAACATCGAGTACGGATGGAGTGACTCCATCGTCAACAACGCCCTGGTCAGCGCCATCAACGAATCCACCACCTCGCTCACCAGCGGCCTCGCCAACCGCAACACCCGGCCCGAAAGCAGCGCCGCACACGTCCGCAGGGCCAGCAACGCCAGCGGCAGTTTCCGCGGCGCGAGTTTCGACCACGTCTCGAGCGCATTCACCAGCAGCAGCGGACGGGGCAAACTCCCCGGCGACCGAATCCACATCGCCGAGTGGACGCCGCCGACGCAGAGCATGCGGCCGAGCCACGCGAGCGAGGCGGACCAGCTGACCATGCTCATCGCCTATGTCAAGAGCATCGAGGAGGAGCTTCAGGACCATAACCGGCTCCGCAGTCCCATGCTCCTGGCCTTTACACCGCGGGGCCAGAACGCCGGGAAAGCTATGGGCAACTGGGAGCGTCGGAGCGCCTACTTGCTTCGGGAGATTGTCAAGTTCCGGACCTATGTGGATTGTCTGCAGCAGGCGGAGGTGCGGAAGCGGGAAATTTATGCGGAGCGGGATTTGGCGGCGCAAAAGGCTGCGGGTGCTGGTGGTGATGCGGGGTTGAGTGATGATGAGGGTGATGCGGATGAGACGTTACGGCCTTGACATTGGGGTCTGATTCGTCTCTGACTCACACATATACACATACACAACACAAACACAAACACAAACATACTTTCTCTCTCTGTTTCGTACGGGGGTTTATTTGCTTCCCACAAGTATTTCATCTATTTCGTCCGAGCGATTTATCTGCTATCCCTTCCCCCCCCCCCCCTATCATCATTTCCTCTTTCTCCTTCCTTCTTTCGTTCAACCCTGCGATACCCATTACCCGATGATATTCTACCAGAGGGAATGTCAGCGCTCCGATACACGAGCTGGTCGACCACGTCATTCCTTTCATCACTATACTTTTTTTTAATCTCTTTCGTGGAACATTTTTTTGGTACTTATCATGCGTGTTTTTTTTTTTCTATTTATTATACGTGTTTCCTTTTCTCTTCACTATAGGTGTTGTTTTTCTCTTTATTACACGTGTTTGCATTTCTTCTCCTTTCTTTCGTTGTCTTTCCATCTTTCGTTCTTCTTTCTTTCTTTTTTAGTCTGGGCAAGTCTAGACTCTCATGGCGCAAGTCATCGGCTCAAGGGAAGGTTGTGCTCCAAAAATGTAAAAGGGGGGAGGGTATACTTGTAAACTCGGTTTGAGATGGACATACGTTGCGGGATTCTATAATTGAGCTTAGCTTATTGCAGTTTCCTCTTTTTCGTGTGTTTTACATGGTCATATTCATTTTTATTTTATTGTTTATTCGCTTCTATTTATTTTTATGTCTTTTTTTATTTCCTCTTTTTGTATCCTTTTTCTTTTTTATTTGCCTCTTTATTAAGCTCTTTCTCCTTATTTTCTTTATACATCTTCTTTCTACTCCTCTTTCGAACCCCCCCCCCCCCTTCTCTTTTTTTTATTCTCATTCTTTATTTGACCTTTTTTGCCTGCCTCCTTTGTTATATTTTCATCGTTTCATCTTTTTGTCTTTTTTTTTCCCTTTCTGCCCTTGACCTAGCGATCCCTCGGTACTACTCAGATATGGAATGACAAAAATTCGCACCCGGCCTGCTGTGAAGCCGGGCTGTTTGATCTTTGAACTCTATCTCTTATTGAATGCATCCTCTTCGCTACCTTGTGCCTTGTGTGCGCTCTGAAAGCGTGACGGGCTTGCTGTGTGGCTCGTGAAATGGATTTTGGGGGCCGGGTCTTCTCCCTTGGGGGGTTTTCACCCTTGGCCGGTGAATTATCACGTAGCACTTTCCGCCAATTCTACCATGACGCCCTCATCAAAAACTAGCAAAGTCTCTTTCCAAACCCTCTATTATCCACTTCTCGTCACTACATACCACTGTTCTTTCGTTTCCTCATCTCTGTCCTGTGCGATTCCCACTGTCCTTCTCGATAAAAAACGCTCACTGTGTAACATGCGCACAATTCGTGTTTGTCTGCTTATGCTGGAGTGTTTGGGACCGCCGCTCCTGTGATATGACGGATCCATGTCGTGGTATTTCCCTTCCCAACTGTCTCTCTGCTCGACATGAGTGTCGGCCGTTTCTTGTTATCCGTCGACTATGTTGAGTGGGGTGAGTCTGCCGAGAGACGTGTAGCCTTTCTCGGCGCCAAATGGATCTCCTGTTTATTCATCTGTCCTGACTCCTGATTCTTCACCTCAATCATGATTCCCGGATATGCACAATAGTCTGCCCCCCCCCACGTGCTTCCATTATGGCAAGTACGTAAACCTATTAAGGAGAAGTAGTGGAGGAGAACAAGACGAAAACAAGGCATGCACAAAACCAAGCTCGACCATTCGACATCAGCGACAAACCCATTAAACCAGCCTCCAAGTTTTTTTTTTTTTTTTCCAATTCTTCCAGATCCTCGCTCTCCATAATCTCCCCCCCAGATCTTCCATCTCACGCGGCCAACAGCCAGACCAGCATCATCACAACACCAACACCTATCTTGGAAGACCGCGTCGCCCACGCACCATTCTCCTCGCCACCGGCATCCGGCGACGGTGTCGGCGTCGCCGTCGCCGTCTGGCTCGCTCCCCCGTCACCACTACTCTGCACCGGACTCGGGGTCTGCAGCTCCGTCCCGGGCCGCGCCTTGCATCCTGCTATCCGAATCTTCTGCCACCCCACCGTCCTCTCGTCGTACTGGTATTCTACCTGGCCGCCCTCGTCCGTCTCGTTGCAAAACCCCGCGTAGTCCTCGATCTGCACCTTTGTAAACAGCGCCTTGTACGGCCCGGCCTCCCAGTCCGGCACACCCCCCGCCCAGGCAATGGTTCCGGGGTCGCTGTCGTTGCCGACGGACCACACTCCGAGCTTGACCTGCATGGGCGTCTGGGGCCACTTCTCGGCCGGGATCTCGCCCAGGTACCAGATCTTGCGGACGGTGTCGTTGATGGAGAAGCTGAGGAACTGGTCCGTCCATTCGACGGCGTAGGTCTGGGGGGCGTCGAAGGAGGATGTCTCGAGGTTGTAGGTATCGTTGTAGGTGTTGAAGAGGGCTTGGCCGTCGTAAAAGTAGTTTGTTTGGGCCTGGTTGTCATATGCGCCGAGGAGTTCCTATGAGGGTGTTAGTTGCGAGCGAGCTGGTTTATATATATTATTCAGTTTTTTTTTTTTTTTTTTTCTTCGCTACTCCTCTCTTCTTCCTTTCTTTCTCCTTCTTCTAGCCTTCGTATCCTTTCTTCCATCAAAAAGGAAACATTCCACAAGGGATGCGTTACCCAGTCTATCTCATCACCCGAATCCGACTTGAGCACCATTGCCGTGATCAGTCCCGCCCCCTTGGCCGCCTGCATCGTCACGGACACCTTGCCGAAAAGGAGGTACTTGTTGCTGACCAGCGTGGGGGCGTCCCCCGTCTGGAACATGCCCATGGCGAGGCCTTTCCCGTCGGTGCCAAAATCCAGCCGCTTCTTGTCTTGGGCGGTGCTGTTGTCCACGGTCCAGAAGTCGCCAAAGCGCGTGTCGTCCCAGCTCGAGGAGGTGAAGTCGAAGGAGGTTTTGCCGGCAAAGGCTGGGTCAGGAGGGCAGTCTAATGGGAGAGATATTGAGATGATGGTTAGCTGATTCGGTTCTGGAGGCAAGAAATAAAAAAGAAATGAACGGAAAAAAGATAACAGGACGAAAAAAGAACAAAAAAAAAAAAAAAAAAAAAAAAAAAGAATGAATAGTAGCGAGTGATTGGCTCTTGGAAACCGCTTAGAGGGCAAGAGGAGAGAAAAGGGAGAATTGCGGAGGACCATTACGCATGTCTTTCCGCAGGGGGTCGCAGCTCGCCAGGTCTTTGAGGCTGGCTGATACGTAGGAGAGCCATATAAAGAATGGTATGAGACGATGCATTTTCGAAAGAAAATCGGATGCGTAAAAGCCCTTTTGTCTTGGGGAGTGATGAGAGTTGTTGTGAGCAAAGAGTGTGACGTGAAGATAGGGGGATTGGTTTGTAAAAATGAGATGCGAGTGTATCTGGTCAAATGAGACAAAGGCCTGGTGCAAAGAGGTATTATAACGTGCCGCGGGCTGGTTTATTTGGTGATGCTTGTGGAGGTTGAGAAGAAAACTGAAACAAAAATAAGAGTGAAGGAGAAAGAAGCAAAAAAAGAAGAAAGAATGTAAAGAATAGGGAGGGGTGGATTTCAATGGTGAATGGATGACAACGAGCCGGAATGCCTCAGAGTAGGACCATGATGCGCTGTACTTCGCATGGCGACATGTCTGATGTCGACGAATGCTTCATCTTGGTGAGTTGTCGGGCCGGTATGATGAAGTATCTGGTGACGCAGGCCCCTAAGCATGAGGTATCCAGACGTCGAGACAAGGGGAGGACGATCCAGTCGTCTAAAACATGTCGTCTCATCGCTGTTACGCAGCTCATCTCGAAAGTTTTATTGTCCCTTGATTTTTTTTTTTTTATCTCTTTTGGCTTCATAAAACAGCAAACACATGACGTTGTGGTAGCACGGAGAACGGTTTGTGGCCGAGGATACCGGCATATGAAACCGTTCAAGTAAATTAAGGACGAATATATCGGACGATGTGTCTGCTGGCTCTGTCGTTCACACAAGGGCGAGGAATACTTGGCTCGAGTTTCAGGGTGGCGGTCTGTTTGTCGCTGCATATCTCTGACTGTTTTTGGGATATGTGCTACGTTGTCTTCTTTTTTCTTGTAAACAAGAGGACGAAAGCCAAAAAAAAAAAAAAGGTTAAAAAAAAAAGTATACAAAAGTCGTCTCCGATTTTGGATCCTTCCCAGTTATATAAAACTACTGGCAAAAGTCCAACATGTCAGACAGGGCGTCCTTTTCATCGACAGTGATGGTCAGGCCATAATAACTCTTCACCTGAACCCAACTCTTGGAGTAAGTGCACCAGAAACTCTGCAACACCGGCTTCCACTCGTCGGGGCTGCCGTCGCTCTTGGCGCGATTAGAGTGAGCAGATACGGCCCAGAGCTGAGGACGTGTGATATCGTTGGCAAAGTCCCTGCGCTTCTCAGTGGTCCAGTTGGATGCACCAGACTGTAGGAGAGGCATGGGAAAGGTTAGATATTCTGTCCACGTTGAATATATATATATATATACGTGTTTGATGCTGCTCTTTTCATGCTGCCCTCTCTTCTTTTATCCTCGCTCCTGGCATGGGAAGGAGGAGGAGAGAGAGCAGCATGATGGCGAGACAGACTGGGTGTGTAGACTCACGATCCATGCATTCTTGAGCGGAACCAGATGGTCAATATCCAGCCCATGGGCCTTGTCAAACGCGACCCCGTCATAAGGCGACACCCAGTTTCCGGACAAGGCGACACAATCATCGTTGGTGACGACGTTGCTGCCGTCTCGCTTAAGGACAAACTCGCTGCATCAAGGCAAAAGAAGAAAAGAGAGGGCCAAGCAAAGGGCGTTGTGAGCAGAAAGTAAAAATGATGACCTGCCCTTCGAGATTCTTGGGGACTCCTCACCGCGTGTTGCAGGTGCCCTCGATTGTCTCCCATGTGGGAAACTTGAAACGGTCGTATCCGTCGGCGCTGCCTGGGCTGGCAGTTTCCAGGCCGTTGAGCAGAGATCGAGCCGTAGCCGTTGATACGCTGAGAACACGCGGCTAGAAGCATATCTGCGTCAGACATACGTTACACCATCTAGATCTTGCCGTGTTGGGGCAAAGCAGAGAAGAGGGAGGGGGCTTGCTCACTGGGTAGGGAAAAGATGACCTTACGGCAGCCGCCGGAGCATTGAGAGGAACAACAGCAGAGGCCTTCATGGCGAACAAGAGAGAGGGCCAGGGGAAAGGAGCTGAGCTGGCAATCGGCTACGTTGAACTGTGTCTTTTTTAAGGATATTTTTATCTCTTGGGGCATAAAACAGCGATGTGATTCAACTATATAAACAGCCGCGTTGTATATATAGACTTGCATTCTCTCGAGCTATATATATATTTGCATTCCCTCGAGCATTACCTTCCTTCCTTCCTTGACCCATCCGAAAGACGGGATTCACATTCTCAACGCCACGGCCAAGTCCGATACTCGCTTTCGTTCATAATTTCTTCTGGGCCCCGATAGTCCAGGGACCCCCTTCCCCCGGGCCAAGAACGAATACGATTGTGCGGACCGGACCACTCAGATGCACGGAACGCGGCCCATTCTTCCGAACTTTGATAGTGAAACAGAGATGGGTAAGGTGGAAAGAAAGAAAAGGTCCAATGAGACAGGAGACTCCATCCATGTCGATACGGATTCTTGTCCATGTCTGCCGGAAAGAAGGAATCCCCTAAATAGCAAACCCTCGGGAATCAATCGAGATCGGAGCAAATTGGTGAAAGTGGGCACGAACCATCTTGGCACGAACTATCTTGGTTGCTTTCGGGAATGTTATCCTTGCTTATAGCCTCCTTCTATTGTGGCCCGTATGCACCGCTATGCCGCGTGTAAAAGATTACGAGTTCACATGTTCTGCCGTACGCTTATACTCTACGGTCACCGTCTCTCCCTTCCTCCCTCTTGCTCTTTTTTCTTTTCTCTGAAGATGAAGGATTTGGTCAAAAGGAATTGTAATTTACCCCTCACATTCTCACACATTCGGATATTCAAACATACGAATAATTGAAACTGTGTGTGTGTGTGTGTGTGTGTGTGTGTGTGTATTTTGTTTTGTGTCTGTTTTAACGAATGTGTTTTTTTTGCTTCGACGACAACTTATCGTCCCCAAAATCCAAACAAAGGAGGGGAGAAAAGCACGGGGGGAAAGCCCTCCAAACGCGTGGCATCCAACTCAACTCATGCTTCAGTCTCCCAGTACAAAACCCAACCACAAAAAAGCAAAAGGGAAAAAAAAGCGGGGGAAAACCCCTCAATACTGTGGTATCCAACTCATTCCCAAAAGTCCAATTACAAACAAAACCAGCCATGTGTGATGAACCAACTCGAGCCAATCGCTCATCTCGAAACCCAATCAAATTCCAAACCAGAAAAAGACCGACGAAAAAAAACACCAAGAAAAAAAAAAGAAACAACGCTCTGCAATGCTCCAACTCATGCTTAGCCAACCCATCTCTTCCAAAAAAAAAAAACCAGCAAAGAACTCACCAAGGAAAAACAACGCTTCGTGCCAACTCATGCCCAATCAACCCATCTCGAACCCAAGCTCGAATTCCAACGAGGAAAAATTCAACGCAAAAAAAAAACACCAAAAAAAACGCTTTGTGATGCTCCAACTCATGCTTAGTTGAACCATCTCTTCCAAAGAAGAAAAAGCCAACGGAAAACCCACCGAAAAACAACGCTTTGTAGTGCTCAACTCATGCAGAAGAAAGAAAGAAGAAAAAAAAAAGAACCGCTGTGGTGATATCAATGTTTTCGCTTAATAATGAGAAAAGGAGAAAAGAGAAAGAGAAAAGTCCGCTCGCTTGTCGTGAACCCATAATGATAGTCGTGTTCTCATCATCCCGTCACTTCCCTCAGACTCGATTCTTCACCACCTTCAATTGCCGTTTCATCTGCGTATCATGCGCCTTCTTCATCTCGTTCTCCAGTTTCGCCAACAAGTCTAGAGAATCCTTCTTTCCAGGAGCCAAATCCAAGAACAGTTGCAGCGGGTCCTGTCCATGGATGTTCTGCGACGTGATGTCTGCTCCTCCTCTCAGCAATGTCGAGATATCACGGCTTGCGTCCACGGCCGAATACTCTGGCACAGTCTCGTAGGTTCGGACCGTGAGGTGCAACATGTTTTCCTGGCGATCCATCAGGGTGAAGGTACCAGAAAATCTACAGGCCACGATCTTTTTCCAGCTCCATCGTTTTTTGGAGAAGAAGGCAAGTTTGACCAGTTTTTCGTTCGATGATGCAGCCAGACGTTGACGTGTGAGAATGTTGTAAAGAGAGGCGTCGTCAAAAGTGAAAGCTGTTTGGTACGCAATGTCTACCGCTCGAGGCGAAACTTTCGAAACGTGTTGCCACATGTTGAATCGTTTCTGGCTCCAGAGTCGTGGGTGTCGACACCAATGAATGAAGAATCTGTTCACCTCCACGCTGTTGAGAGTAGCCCCATTCTCGCACAGAAATCGAAAGAGCCATGCTGGCTGTGCGTCTCGGTGGTGCATGACGGCGCACAGCGGCGAAGGACCCGCTGGCGATGGTGATGTGAGATCCATGCCCCTCTCGACCAGGTCGTGCAGAAGCTTCTTGAGGAGTTTGACTGCTGATGGAACTCCTTCCATGGCGAAGATGGCCATGATCAGTTCTTGTATGGCTGTTGACCCAAACATGGTGCGCCCATTGACATCTGCGCCATGATCCAGGAAGAAATCGATCAGGTGCGTGACGTCCGAGCAGATGGTAGAGTTCAGTTTGTAGTAACTGATGGTGTGAACCAACACAGAATCTCCTTCTGGATTGACGCTGGCTCCCAACTCCACAAACTTCCGAAGACAATGCATGTGCTCGTGTCGCTCCTAACTACGTTGATCGAGCAATGGGACTTGCGACACGCCCTCGACCAGAGGCGTACGAAGGGCACGATTTTGAGCCTCCATGTTCGCCCCAGTTTGTACCGCAACTTGCATGCCCTGGGTGTTGCCGGACCTCATGGCGACGTGAAGTGGAGTGTAGTGTGCTTCGGTACAGGCCTCGTTTATGTATCCAGAAAAACTGCTGAAGAGAAACTTCCACTGGTCAAAGTCCTTGTTCTTGTTGGCGGCGGCAAAGTGCAGAATTGAAATCGGTGTCGTGATGACGGCGTTGGGATGGATGAGTACGGCGTCACGGCAGGCTCCCCGGCTGATAAGAAGCTGTGCCATCTTGTGATCACTGCGTATGAAAGCCAGGAAAAGAGGAAGCCACTGACCAAATGCATAGCGTCCCGGATAAAAGCTCTTGAAGTCATCAAGTCTTGTCTTGAGCCATGGCGCGCCTGTGGCCTTCAAAACCCAGCGTGGGCCGGAGCAAGGGATGTCATGGCGGGCTCCCATGTTCAGTAGTCGCGTTGCGATGCGCAGGTTCCCAATGGCAATAGCGTGATGAAGGGCAGTTGAGGTTTCGTACAAAGTCATGTTGCCATGTTGTGTTGGAAATTCCCGCTGGATTGCATTGACCTGGCCCCCAAATGTCGAGGATCTCGTCAGAATTCTCAGCGCGATTTCGGTGGTTTCGTCGTCGACTGCATGGGCCGCAGCCCATTTCATTGCGAATGAGTTTCCCTCCTCGGCGTCCCTGCTCCATAGTTCCGGAGTGGTGAATAGGAACCAGGATTGGCAACACTGGCCCAGGCGAGCAAGTGTTTTCATCGAAAGGTTCCGAGTGATGTGGCGCTTGATCTCTGGTGGTAAAGAGACCATGCGGCACCTCGGCTGGTAGATTTGCAGTTTCCAGTCGCTGAAATACGTCTCGTGAGCGGAGTGTTCCATTTTGGCGAGATCCGGCCTTTTGTGTTGAATTCCTGGAGATCGTTGTCGAAAATGTCGGAGTTGAGGCGATAATCGTGTTGTGGCAGCGTAGTCGGAGCGAGGTGATACTCGATGTTGTCGGGTCGAAATGACGCGTCGTGTGGGTAAGCGGGTGTGTTCGAAAACAGTAGAAACAAATAAGAGCTTGTCACAGTGCCCGAGTCTGTATTGAAAGCCTTGACAAGAGTTGATTTGGTTGCATCAATGAGCGTGAAAAGTGTGCAGAATAAACAGCCTTGCGAGAAAAATGATTGTAAAGGAGAAAGGAAAGAGAAAACATGCCAGGGAGGGAGAAGGGCTGGGTTTTATACTTGGGGGGACGGGGGGGGGGGGGGTCAAACTGATGGTTTAGAGTTTAAGGCCATCCCCCTTTTGAATTTCGTGAAAATCGTGTTCGCAAAAGGTGACTGACCGTACGCGGTGGCGTGGGTCCAGCTGGCTCGATGTCAGACGATGACGTGTCCTTTGGCTTTAGTCGTCCTCTTTTGCTTTTCCCTTCCAATTTGGAAGGGAGAAGGACGGATTATGGCGAAGCAACTCATGAGTAAATATTGTCGTGAAATGTGTTGTCAAGATGAACCTAATAAGAGTCACCAGTAGCCAAAGGGGTGAGTTGGGGACCAGCCCTATCTGGCAAGGAGGTCAACAGGTCAACTCTGCGTTTGGCAGCCATGAGGCTCTGGGGAAAGAACGCAGCAATTGGGGGATTGCCGTGTATTCTTGTAGGACAAATACCGACTTTATTACCTACTTAGTCATATTTCAGTCAAAAGTGGCACATCCTTCTCATCTTCAGACTCCTTCAGGACCAGGTAGTAGGTAGGTAGGTAAGTAGGTACTTGACTTACAGATAAAGCTGCATACCTAGGTAGGTACCTACTCAGTGACTGTAGTGACTTGGCGTCGCCTTCCCTCAACTAGAATCAGAGCGTCTCAGAAGCCTTTTTCTGTACTGGCGGCCGTCGGCTCGCCCACTCCCCTCCTTTTCGCAGTCATAGGATGGCTCCTTCTTTTTTAAAATAAGTGGTTTCGCGACTTGACTCGTAGCTGGGGCGACGCGGTTGTTTTGTGTTTGCGCTGCTGACGCGCTTCGGACTTCGGACTTGAGGAAGATGTTTCCAGCCATGTATTATTTCCACAGAGTGGGATTTGCCCAAACGCAAGTGTTTCCGTTTCCGTGCAACTCGACGCGCCGATAGTAGCACTCGTATCGACACTTGCTCCCATGATGAGATCATGAGGGTGTCCTCAGTGTTTTGTGCCTTGTGAGTTGGTTTTGTTTTGTTTTAAAATTAATTCACTTTTCGTTGCGTAGAGAGTATCTGTCTTGCAATTCAACAATTCCCCTTCCACGCAAGGGTCAAGGCTGGGCTTGAAGTCGTTTTAAGATGTGCGTTGACATTTTCGGGTTGCGTTTGAACTTTGAACTTGACGTTGAAGCCTATTTCCTATTGGACCGGGTTAGAGAAGGCACTGGCAGCTTACTTATGTAATTATTATGAAAGGGTTGTGGGGACTGTTGGAGATACCCGGAGCTTAGGGGCAGCAAAGTACTCGGTATCTTTAGGTGGGGCGTGGCACGAGTAGCTGTTCGGTCCAGTCAACGGGCTGCGTCGCCTTGTACCAGTCATGAACATGGAAATGCCAGTGCTCCGGCCGTTATATTGCGGCGGACAGAACATGTCACGACTATAATCATCCGGACGACGCGCACATTCACGCCTCTCGGCGCGCCTTTAACAAGTGGATTGCTGCATCTTCGGCTGCCTGGATTCCACCGTCAGTCATCATGCTCTGCATCTTCCCCACGTTTTGATACTTTAATGCCGGCTCCGCCCCATTCGTCTCTCACGATTCGCCGTCGTCCGCCATCGACCGCTTACGGCACGCATCAACATATACAATACCTTTCATCGACCTGATCCATTTCTTCTTCTTCTTGGGTCAAGTAGGACACACCAGTATATTCGCCCGTCGAGCCACAATAGTCTTTCAGGCCACGAAAAACGTTCCGGCCCGACGTCATTCGACGAACATCACGCCGAATTCAGCTCAATAAGTACAAAAGTCAACAGAGACGGACAAGCTGTAGAGCAGCGTATTTCCATCATTCACATCATTTAGAATGACAGACTATTACGATCAAGGGTCTCAGGACCAAATAGAGAGTCCGTATGCGACGTTGCCGGGGACATCGCAGTTGGGTTTCGTTCCACACAACATGACAGCTATGAAGTCAAATTTGGCTCCCGGTAGAGAGGTTGCTGGTAAGACTCGCGTCTCTTGATTCCGTTGACAGGACTCTAACTCGAGATTTGATGTAGGTTGCAGTCCTAATCGATGGATTCACGAGTTACTGAACAATAATTTTACCGTATGCGACTTGTTCGAGCGAGCTCGACATGCGCAGTTTGATAGCACATATACCTGGGATCACCCACACAAACTAGTGCTGAACGGAAACCAAAGCTTTTCTACGAATTGCTCGCGGATCGTATCCACGATTTGTGTCGACTGCCATTTCCACTTCGTCTTCAAGATGACGTGGGATCCAGTCCACAACGACTCACTATGCCACCCAAACCAATCATCATGGCCGTTGCGAGACAATCAGTTCCCATGGCATCATCTGGTCTGGGTCGGATCGGCATCAGACCTACAGATTGCACAGGATAACAACAAATATCACCCCCTACTAGCCAGAGAGCACTTCGTCTGTTCAGCGCCACCTTGTACTTTCCAGCTGACACTGGAAGTCTCGGAGCCTCGAATGCCTCAGTCATGGATTAGTCTCTTGCTGGATCGCGAAACCATATGTGAACAGCTGAGAGTGGCCAAAGATCAAGAGCCCAGTCGATATGAAGGCGTAACAGACAATTGGACACATCAGGCGACATTGAATCTTAACACATATTTGAAGAATCTTTTGGAATGTTCCCCGGAGGACGCCAGGATTATTTCAAAGAGGAACAAACGCTTTGCAGTTCTATTTGGACCTCGGTGCTTTGGCATGTTTCGAGAGCTAGAGTTCACGGAAAAGATCGACATCAGGGATGGCATTGACGAAGGCTCCTTCACTCCTTCTCCTCCACCACCTGCGGCAGGACCTTCGGGATCCACTGAGATAGGCACATTTAGATCTTACCTAGAGGATGTAAGATCTGAGGTACAGTGCCTCATTCACAAGGCAGGCCAGGCGCTTGAAGGACCGACCATAATTACGCCAGTTCTTCTCGCGGACCTAGGAGGTCAAGATGTTCTCAGCGCCTCCTCGAACGCTTTGGTTGACGAAGAGAGGTACAAGCTCATGGGCGTGCTTCCGAATCAGTCGAGAGAGGCGGTGGTCAATGCTTACAAACGCCAGTGGGAGCTGATACCGAGCCGTCGAAAAGCTTTGGTGGACAGCCTCATGGGCATTGCAAATGATACGGGCGACGAACTACTTTCTGATTATGCCATTACGCAGTCTTCGGTTTTTGATAATCAAACACATGTGCTCGAGAACAATGATGACGACAGTCTGGTACCGCAAGCCCTCAATTTTCTCGGTCTACATTCCCATAACAATTACAGCGCAGAGTCTTTGATTCAGGCTTTCAGGCGAAAACTCAGGCAGAGTCCGGCAGATGCACCCACAGCCAGGTCAATGCTGCTTGTCCTTGCTCAAACTTCAAACGATGACATGTACCAAGCGCAGCTGCTGATGGAGGCCGATGCAAAAATGTCTTTGGAAACGAGCCTGACCGTCCTTGAGGTCACCCATGCAGACGGTCCGTGGCAAGTGATTTCCGATGCCGCCAAACGAAAGGTTAGTATCACCCTGTCTTGTCGTCCCTCCTATCAATCCCTTCTATCCGTCTACACGACGTGAGGAAACTCTCAAAGCTCACAACAGAAGCGTAGCTCGAAACAAGCAAGAGCAAGGACGAGACCCAGCTATATCTCGATGCCATGGAAGCTATCGCGGATCATACCTACTCCCCAGCTCTTAAGCAAGCTGCCTTGGAACTGCGACAAGAAAATGGAATGTTTGGATTCAAGAAAAATTCCGTCGACGACAGCAAGCCGGTCAACTTTGCAATCCCGGTTGGTCTACACAATATCGGAAATACGTGCTATCTAAATAGTTTGTTGCAATACCTGTTCACCGTTAAACCCATCAGGGACATCGTTTTGAATTACGACGATGTCAGGCTGCCTTTGACAGATGAAAGTATTAGCTCGCGTTTGCTAGGGGGTAACAAGATGCAAATGGATCGGGGAGAGGCAGTAGTGGCTCAAGCCTGTAAGTGTGTTGCGTAGGAAAGAAGACCAAAACATCACAAGTCGTTGTAGACTCGTCAAGGCTGACCAAAATCTACAGTCGCCAAGGAACTTTCGGACCTTTTCAAAAACCTCATGTCCTCGAGACTTGCTGCAGCAAAGCCCTCACAGCGTTTAGCAAATGCTGTACTCTTGTCAACGCATACGCTGCTGCATAATCCCAGAACATCAGCAGAGCCATCCAGTGGACCCGATCCGCCGCCTCTCCCTGTACGCCCTTCCCCGGCGCCACCCTCGTCCCATTCCATCGAAGACGTCGAAATGACAAGTTTCAGTGCGACTTCTGTGACCGAGATCGTGGAAACAGCTAGCAATTCCAGTTCCAGGACTCTTGTGGATCAAGAAGACGCACAATCAGACCGCTCATATGAGAGGGTAGACAAGGTCGGCTCGACCACTGTTCAACCTAGCGTAACAGATGTAGAGGCCCAAGTGACGGATAATGTCTCGATGCTCGAAGGCGGTCATCACCCTTCGCAGACCCGAACGATTGGCCACTCCTCATCAGACGCACAAGAAGCCGCGGGCTTCCCGATCAAAGGTCACGAGTACTTGGCCCAGGACGTAGATATGGTCGATGCAGCTGTCGAAACAGAAAGCGTGGATCAAAAAGTCCTCAATGCTCTCGAGCATCAGAAGAGATCATCTGGAACAGATCAGCAAGACGTCGAAGAAGTCATGGGGAGCATTATCAATCGCCTCCAAGCTGCTATCCAGCCCACGTCGGTTGATGACAGGACTGGGATTCAACTCGAGAAGATAATGGAAACATTCTTCGTAACAACCATCAATTATACCAAAAAGTTTGATGAGAAAAAGTATCAGTCCGAAGTCAGCTTTGATCGCGCCATCACAGCGTTTCCTGCTCCTGATGGGCCGTGCTCATTATACGATGCTCTTGGTCGCAACTTTGATCAGCAGATACTGGAGGAGAGCAAGCTGTCGAGATACACGGCCATCAAGACGTTGCCTCCCGTCTTGCATATTCTCATCCAGCGATCACAATCCATGGGCAGCAAGAACGGCAATGCAGTGGTCATTCCTGAGACATTGCATCTAGACAGATACATGGATGCAGCGCATGATTCGCCAATTTTCCGACGCCGTGTTGAGGCGTGGGCCCTTTCGGACCGCATCCATGATCTCAAGGCGCAAATTGCCAAGGTCGACCACCATCCAAATTACATCTCGTACTTGGAGAACTATTCAGGCGGAGCGGTGAATAACGCCGCCGCCGCCGCCGCCTCCCATAATGACGCTACCGGGGCAACGATCACTGACAGTGAAACAGTGGAAACAGAGACATTGCAGGAAGAAACCTGGGAATTTGATGGGCCTGTCGACGATGACTTTCTTTTAATCAACTCGACCGCCACCATGTCCGACACGGAACAGCAAGACGTTGTGGAGGCTAAACCGCTACGCATCCGCGAGACTGACGCGGCTATTCGCCAAATGATGGAAACCGAGCTACGGCAGAGGGAGCAGGCCCTCCAGGAGCAGCAGGAGAACCTGAAGGGCACGCCCTACCGCCTCCATGCAGTGATATGTCATCGTGGTCAATTAATGTCGGGCCATTACTGGGTCTGGATTCATGATTTCGAGGACAACATCTGGAGATGGTACAACGATGCCGACGTGAAGGAAAACAAAGACACCCAAGCGGTCTTGGAGACGCTCAGCGGAAGCGGCGAACCCTACTTTCTATGCTATGTCCGAGATGAAGATAAGATGGATTTTGTTAATGTTCCTAAGCGACAGCCTCCTCCTACGCCTTGTCCAGAGACAGAAGTCGCGCCGACTTTAGGAGTGGTGGCCAGCACAAACGAAGGCATGGATGCCGTGGCAGAGATTGTGCTGCCCGAAGCTGATGGTGGAGGAGCGTCAAGTATTGCAAGAACAAAACCTAGCACCAAGTCTGCTACCACTACTGTCACAGAGATTACCGATGCAGACGCTGAGACAACACATGGAAGAGTAATGGATGAATGAAGTACATTATTGGAAAAGACTTGTGGCAATTATTATCCATCATTGGAATGTTGCCCGTGGAATGCTCCTGAGATGATGCTGGTGGATGATGCTTTTAGTAAGGCAAACATCTCCCTCCGTAGAGACGCGCACTGGGTACATTCTATTGGGCCGTTGAGCTGAGTTGTGTGTCAAATCATGTAAGCACTTGCCGTTGCGAAGAACTTTGGGCATATTAGGTTTTTTTTTTTTTTTTTTTTGTCCCTCTTTGGCCAGCACTTTCGTACGTGATAGAATATGGCTAAGGCCAGACCTAGCCGCTCCTCGGATCTCCTTTAGCCTTGTTTCCGATGATTAAATACCAGCCCAGATACAATCGTCCCGCCGTGTCGAATACCATTTGACCCAACAAGGCGGCGCGAAGCACGCGTACTGGTCATTCATAGCGTGGTTTTACACGCTGCTGATGCTCAACAGTCCAAAAAGAAAAGAAGAAGAAGAGAAGAAAGAAATTTACCTTCCCTTAAACACAGGCTTTCTTCTCTCCTTGAACGCTCTGAGCGCCTCATCCCGGTCCTCCGTCGCCACCACCCGCTCATACATTTCATTCTCCTTTTCTTGCCTCGCCCACGCTACAGCCTGCAAGCCCGCGCGGATCGCCACCGGCCCGCCCTCGCAAATCTCTTGCGCCAGTCTCACAGCCTCCGCCAGAGCCAACCTCCTCGCCACCTCGAGATGGCCTTGTCCTTCTGTCTCGCCCCTCTCCTCCTTCTTCTCCGGCACAGCAACCTCGACCAACCGATCCGCCAAGCCCAGAAAGTACGCCTCCGGAGCCGACACCCGCCTCCCCGTGAGAATCATGTCCCGTGCACGGGAGAGGCCTATGATGGCGGGCAAGCGCGCCGTGCCTCCCGCGCCGGGGATAATACCCAGACGCGTCTCGGGCAGACCGACCACGGCGTTGGAGGACAGCACGCGGAAGTGCGTGGAGAGGGCGAGTTCGAGGCCGCCGCCGAGGGCGAGGGAGGAGATGGCCGATACGGTGGGGATGGGGAGTTCCGAGAGGGCAGTGAACGTTGCGCGGAGGTTGTTTAAGAATTCTGTTGTTCTGCGGGATGTTAGTCCACGATAGGCGTACACGCATCGATACTTGGAATATACACATATTTATACGTGTGCATGTACCATGTCATGTATCCGATCCATGTTTTTGCATATTGGATATTTTTTTTAAAAAAAAAAAGAGAAAGAGAAAGAGAAAGAGAAAGAATGAAAGAAAGGAAGAATGAAATAATGAAATAAAAGAAAGTTCATGGAAAAACACACTCAGCCTGCGTAAAGCCCCTCCGCTCCTTCAAATCCGCTCCCGCGCAGAAACAAGCCTCCACGGCACTCGCCAGCACCAACGCCCGCGTGGGACCGAGATCCCCCCCAGCCGACGACTCCTCCAGGTGCAGCCCCGTCTCCTGGCCATCAGGACCGTATTGCCTCTGCACGTCGTCCACCTCGCTGCGCAGCGCCGCCAGGAGGGCCCTCGAAATGGCGTTGCGGGTCTTGGGGAGGTTGAGCTCCAGGACGCGGATGTGGCCTGTAGATGGGGCGGGGAGGTTGGTCACCCTGATGAGGGGTTCGGTCTGGGTGGAGTAGAAGACGCGGCGGGGGAGTGCGAACCGGATTCGGGGAGGCATCTTCGTTTTGATATACAGGAGGGCGGGTAATGGTGTTTGTCGTTGTTCGGGTGTTCTTTGGAAACGCGACACGGGACGTCGGGCGGTTCGGTTTCGGGGTTCTGGAATGGGCGGCTTGCGTCGGTTCAAGGACCGGGTGGGAGGAGTGGCGGGACAGGACGGGCAGGGCAGGCTTGGATGGATGTGTTTCTGGGTGCTCTTGTTTTATTTGGCTTTGCTTTTTGACTTGAGCAGGGGCATTCTGATTTATTCAGGAGGAACATTGACCACTCGATCTTACCGAGGTAAGGAGGTACATAATTACGTTGACTGTACTTGTCCCATTGCATTCAACCCGCAATCTATACTCTTATTTTATCGGATCTCTGGAATTCTTTTCCTTCTTAATGTATTTATGGTCTTCATATATTTTCCATGTATATACATATGTATATGTGTACGTGTTCCTTTTATAGATTTACGCACGTATGTTTTATATGGTCAAATCCGTAATTTTGCCCCCTCAAACTCGACTCAAAGTGCTGCGTCAAGAGAGTTGAAAATCAATCACCCAATCGTCTTTCATTCATTGTTTACTGTATGCTTATTCAAACACTCGATGCTTCATTTGTATAACAAGCGCTTTCCCGTGGTACCAAGGCAGAAAGAGAGAGATGGGGCGCAAGAGAACCGAAATGGCAGACTACGAGTCCATGCCTGACAAGACTTCGCCGTGATTCCAAATGGTATCGAAAAAAAGCGAGATTCGTTCGACAAGGTCATTCGCATATAACTTGTCGCAGTGCAACTACGCCTGATTCAAAGGGAAGAAGAAGGAGAAGGAGAAGAAAAGAGAGTGTGTGGGTGCCGTTGGCAGTGGTAGAGCATCATCTACTCGGACCGGTTCGGGGGCGATGGAGGCTCATCAAACTTGCCCGGCTGAAACTCAAACGTGAGGTTCTCCCTCTCGCGTAAAAAGGAATCCACCCTCTCATCCTTGGTCCTGCCCGACGCAGCCATCGTACTCTGCCGCATCTTTTGCCCAATGGCCCAGTCCTTTTGCTGCACAAAATCCACGTACTGCTCCCCTGCTGCCTCGGCGCGACTCATCTGTGCCAGCGCGCCAACCATGCACATGCACACCACGAGTGTGGCAAACATGCCGTTGCTCATGTACATTGGCTCTCTGGGCTTGCCGTCTCTCTCGTCCCGCCACCGCTCCCAGTCTTCCCAGGTTGCGTTGCGGGAGGCGTTTCCGGGTTCATGTCTCCACGCTCGATCGGCCTCACGGAGGCCATGCGGCCGATGGTCATGGGTCCATCCGATGCCGTGGTGGTCATATAAACGGCGCTTATGAGGATCGCTTAGCACATCATTGGCGGCGACTACGAGGCGGTATCGCTCAAGACGCGTTGCGTTGGACAGCTGCGGGCCAGTGGAGGGTGCAGGGCCCGGCCGATCGTGCGTGTCGGGATGATATAGCTTGACGAGCTGGTAGAAGCGGCGTTTCGTGTATGGCGCGCCGCGCTGTATGCCGAAGATTTCGTAGGGCGTCGGATGGGCTGCCCGCGGCCACGGCGGCGTGACATCTGATGGAGGTGGCGATGGTGATGGCTCGGTCGGTTTGGATGATTGCGTGGCATAGCACCGTGCTGTGGCCGTGGCGGGCCGTGATCTTGGCTCGAGAGAGCAGCGGGAGACTCTGTGCAGTGAGCCATTATAGACGATCCGGCTGGAATGTGCGGGCGAGGAGGAGTATGGCGGTGGTGCGAAGTGGGAGAAGGAGCTCGTGGATGCATGTATGCAGATGGCGGCGGCGGCCGAGGTTTTGGGCGGCATAATCGAGACCGGACTTTTTAATTCATCGAATAGAACCACAGATAGTATCGGTCGACGGCGTCAGCGAACCTGATGTCAAGGGGCAAGTAAGTAGGTACGCAATGCACGATGTGAGAGCAAGTTTCCCCTCGTGCCGCGTGCCTCGGGAGACCTGGTGGGGAAGCATGGATCCTCAGTACAAGCAAGTCATCGTCATCTTTGCCGCCGCGAAGCGAATTGGTGGGGCGAAATGCCAACTTACCCTATGTTTTGCGGTGGGTGTCACGGGCCGCAGGCCCGGGACCGCGGAACAACGATAGTCCGACCCCGCACAGGGCAGACCCACTACGGATCGGAACAAGGAAAATCCGCGACAACACATTCAGAGCGCACAATACCACTGTAACGATCTTTACTGCAGAATCCGCAATAACCTATGCGGAACACTACCTATACTAACTATAGGATTAATAGAGTTTTTTACAATAAACATAGTAGCTAATAAAGGAAACCTAAATAAATAAAATAGGAAAGCATAAAGTATAGAAAGGGGAATAGGACTTTAAAAAGTTTATTTTTATTTTTTAGCTTTTTTATTCTTTTTTAATTTTTATAAATAAAAGTAAAGTTCTAACCTATATATTATTTATTTCTATATTATAATATAATAAAAAAGCTTACCTTTATTTACTATTAAAAATAACCTATAAATATTCTACTTAAACTAAAGAATAAATAAAGTAATAAGGCTTTTAAAGACTAAACTAAAGTAACTAATAATATTACTAAAACTAAATAATTTAAATATTAAAAAGTAGTTAACTATAAAAAAAAAAGAATTAAAAATAAAAACCTTTAAAAAGAAGATCTTTAAAATTACTTATAACTAAAGGGCACTAACTTTAAAAGAATATTAAGCTATAAAATAATAAATAAGATTAAAAGAGGTATTAGCACTACTTATTTAAATTAGTAAATTACTTTAAGACTAATAGTTAACTAAAGAATAGAGAGAGGTACTTAAGGCTATAAAATAGTATATTAATATTAATAAGTATATTATAAAAATTAAATAATAACTTAATAAGGTATTTAGGGCCTAACTCTTTATTTAAGAAAGAACTATAAGTTTTATAAAGTTTAATATCTTTAAGCTTAGAAACTAAAGAGAACTTTTAAAGGAAAACTAATATTTACTTACCTTAAAAGTATATAAGTAAAGAAAGGTTTTTATAGAGATTATTAGTAATATAATAAATATTACTTAGGTTTAAGTAAAGTATATTAACTTATATATTATAGCTTATAATAAAATAATCTAAGAAGCTACTAAAATTATTATATATACCTAAAAGGACCTTTACTAAGTATAAGAAATCTTAAAAAGAGTTAAATAAACTAAAAAATATATTTTTTATACTTAAAAAGAAAGTAAAAATATTAAACTTTAATTTTACTATAAGGAATAAATAAAAACTATATTAAAAAAACTTTTAAACCTTTACTAAGCTCTTTAAGTAGCCCCTTAGCTAAGTATTAAGAAAGAAAAATAAAACTAATAATTAATAAAGATACCTAACCTAAACTAGCTAAATAATAGTAAAAACTTCTTATATAAGTCCTAAAAGAAAGCTTTTAAGGATAAACTAAAGTATAATACTAATTAGTTTATAAGTAAGGAGGTAAAGGTAGCTTATATTTACTTAAAAACTACTAAAAAAGCCTATTAATATCTAAATACTACCTAAAGTACCTAAGGAGAATATATACTCTAAATAATATAAAAAGTAATTTAGTACTTAGATTTTATATTCCTTAATCTAAATTAATAAATTACTACTTAATAAAAGTATAGTGCTTTTTAAATAACTATAAGTAGCTTTTATAAATTTAAAATATCTTTTTTTAAGCTTATTTATACTAAGAAAATTAATTTAAAGTAATAAAGAAAGGATTTCTTTTATAAGCTTTTAATTACTTAATAGGTAAACCTAATAGTAATATACCTATAGTAGGAAAATAGCTTAAAGGCCTTAGTATAACTAGCTATAAAATATAATTAAATTACTAAAAAAAAGTTTCCCTTTATAAGTAATAAAGGTAGAAAGTAAATAAATATAATATTTATTAAGAAAAAAAAGATAGAGAGCTTAGTACTTTATAGTAGCACTCCTACTTATTTTAGCTTAAAGGCTTTTAAAAACTTTAAATAACTCTTAAAGAAACTATAGAAAGTAAAGGAAAAAGGGTTTTACTTTAAGTATAAATAAAAGGGATACTTTACTTAAAACTACTTTAAAAAAAAGCTAAAAGTAAATATAATAAATAAGAAAGAAAAGAAATAGGCCTAAAAAGAGAGATATATAGTATTAAAAAATAAGAAACCTTAGGGAAAGAAGTTTTCCTTTTAAAGAAGTATTAAAAAAAAAGAATAGTAAAGATATATATAATTAATCTTAGTAAATTACTAAAAAAACCCTAGTTTATAGTAAAAGTTATAATAGATTTTAATAAATATAAATTAAAACTTACTATACTTCTTAATATAAAAGTAGGTAGTTATATATTTATAAGCCTAAAGGTTACCCTTTTATTAAAACACTAACTAAATATATTTTTAAAAAAACTAAAAAATAAAGTCCTAATTATAGAGTTTAATAAAAAACTAAAGTATATAGTTATTTAGGCCTAAAAGCTAAATTTAACTATTAACTAAAGATAAGAATAAGGGTGCCTAATAATAGAACTTAATATTAAAAACTAAGAGCTTATCTTAGAATTAAAATAAATAAAGAAAAATAATATTCTCTTAAACTTTTAGAAAAAGAAAATTACCTAGCTAAAGAACTAACCCCTTTTAAAAGAAAGTAAAATACTATAATTAATTTCCTAAACTTTAAAATAACTCTTAAAGCTATAACCTATTAACTTAAAGCACTAAGAGAATATAAAGTAATAAAACTAAGCTTTTAAGAAAGATAAAGCCTAAAGAAGTATAGAAAAGAAAAGTAAGGAAATAAAGATTTTAAAGAAAGTTTTAAAGGAAAGCTAGGGAAAAAAAAAACACCTCCTATAGCTTTAGGAAAATAAACTAAGGAGAGAAAGCTATTAAGCTTTAAAATAAAGAAAATACCTATAGCTATTATTAAGGTAGGAGGATTTATAAATAATACTAAGAAGAAAAAGAATATAATAAGTATTTTTAGTATAAGGGAACTTACTAAATATATTAATACTAAGTAAAAGTATAAGGTAAAGAGACTACCTTTTTTAGGGATAAAAGAAGATAAGAAGGATATTTAAAGACTAGTTTAATAGAAGCTACTTAAAAAGTATTTAAATCTTATAAAGGTATTTAGTAAGGTATAAGTAAAGAAGCTTCTACTATATTAGCTAGGGTTTAACTATAAGATTAAGATCTAGAAGGGGCATAGCCTTAATAAGCTACTATTTACCCTACTATAAGAATATTCCCTAAAGAAGCTAAAGGCTATTTAGGATTATCTTTAAGAGAATCTACACTAAAACTTTATTACCCTAGGGTAAGGGGGATTTACTATATCTATCCTATTTATAAAAAAGGCAGACAGCACCCTCTAGTTTTATATAGACTACTAATTGTTAAAAATAACAGGGTTATTTATAGGGGATTCCTCACTATTAGTGCTATAATTATAGCGCTAATAGAAGCACTTTATAGGGGGCTTTGTAAGCCAGTGCAAGCCGGCAAGCATGCGCGCGCGTGGGTGGCACAACCACGGAATTCCGACCGAAGGTCACGTGTGCGTGGGCTCGCAGCTGCGAGGTCCCCACAAATCCTCACTTTTCAACCTTTTCTGCCTATTCTAACAGTTATACGGTCGGACTGACAGCTATAAGGTGGGCCTAGTCTTTGGGTTGGATTTGTAAGGTAACTAGCAAAGATATAGAGGAATAGATTAAAGGATATAACTAAGCTAGCTAGCAGCTGCTTAGTTAGGGAAGGTAGCTACTCTATAATGTGTATTTTTTACTGTTTTTTTTAATAAGAAGGAATTTATAAAAAGTCTTAGAACTAGATTCTTTATTGCTAAATTCTAGGCTTTCTTTCTATATAAATATCTAAAAATCGGTTTTTTAGTGTTCTATATTAATTTTCACTAAGTTAACTAATTATAAGCACATTAGTAGCTAATTTATATAGCCGTAAGTTTATTTTTTTGTTTTCCTATATAAATGAATTTTACAGAAAATAGAAAGTGGCTTATAAAGCCTAGCTGGCGACTAGGATCCATTAATAAGGTTGGTGGGTATATAAGGGAAGGAAGTGAAAAACCCCCTTACAGCCGCCGACTATACGGACTGTTAGAATCACTCTTGCCAGCTGCGTATACCTGCAAAGTCACAGTTTAGATATAATTTTTATTAGATATTATTATTGCAAATTCTTCAGCAAATTAAATAGTGCTAAAAGCAACGTAAAAGCTTCCATTTTACGTGAGATATAGTGGACTGCAGCTTGCTGCAGTGCTCTGCTCTGCAGAGCAGTGGATCTGTACGTGCACGCTCACTAAGCCCACTACCTTAGTAAGCTATGCTCTATAGCACCCACCTTCATTATTTCAATACTAATAACTAAATACTATTTTAAAATAAGATAAATACCTATTACTATTAATTAAAGAAACCCTAAGTATACTAAGAAGGGCCTAAATTTATATAAAACTTAATATATAGAATGCTTTTAATAAAATTAAAATAGATCTAGACTTAAAAGAACTTATAACCTTTTAAATATAATATAGTTTATTTTACTATAAAGTACTGCCTTTTAGCTTAATAAAAGGGCCTACTACCTACTAAAGATATATAAACACTATACTAGGAAACCTACTAAATATTATATATATAGTATATATAGACAATTATTAG
>AFRA01000119.1:0-51993 GCA_000223055.1 Claviceps fusiformis PRL 1980
ACGGTTGAACGAAAAGAAGAACGAAGAGAAAAAAAAAAAAAAAAAAAAAAAAAAAAAAACTTAAAAAGGCAAACAGGATCGAGGATGCATGCATACATGCATGACAAGCACAGGAGGGGGAGAAGGGGCAACCAAAAAACGTACAAAGTCCATGGTGACGCCGACACCATGCCAGAAAACAGGTGGCGAGGATGCAGTCCAACTGCTGCCGGATCGACGGCGACGCGTTCCAGATCCGAGGTCAGAATAGAAGAGGGCGATGGCGATGACGACGACGACGATGATGATGATGATGATGATGATGATGATGATGTGTCTGTTGTGATCCAAAGGCCAACTGCTGCGTCCGCTTGCGTGGGATGGGGACCAGCATTGAGCATCTGCATTTGCATCTGCATCTGCATTTGCATTTGCATTTGCCTTTGCATTTTGGATGGCGTGGCCGGTCGGGAACCCGCAGATTATGGACCCTTGCCGCCGCAAGCAATGGAGCAGCCTGGTGTGTCACCTGCCCCTGAGACCCCCTGAGACCCCCCCGGCTGTTGCCTGTTGTCTGTTGTCGTGCCCGGCAGCTTGCAATCCAGGCCATGGACCCCAAGGGGTTACATCAAATGGACAAGGCGACTTTTTGGGGCAACTGGAAGCCCGGACGAGGATCGGATCCATTCAGCAGCTTGGATCTGCTTGGCTCTGGCTCGACTTTGATCGACTCCGTGCTCTCCTCCAGTCGTCCTCCGGTGGGTCGCAGGTCATCCAAACGTTTTACACCAAAATTTGTACGGCAATACTGAACCCCGTTGAAAATGTACGGCGTTCCCTGCCTACTACACCTTTCGATCCGTCCAGACGTTTTGAATCGTGATAGCTTCGTGGCATAACCCATGCATCAGACAAAATGCGCATGCGGCCCATGCAAACTATTTATTTATTTCTTTCTTTCTTTCTTTCTTTCTTCAACCCCGTAAAAAAGGACAACTGGATTGCGCTGGACTCTGTGATTGATCATGCGAAATGGACAATGAACGCATGCTTGACTCGTGCAGGAAGATTTAGGACGCGTTGCTTATAATTATAGAACGGGGAGGAAAAGAGGAAAATAGGAAGAGGAAGAACAAAAATAAAAAGAAAAAAAAACACTACTGGCATTTTACTCCGTCCAGGCGACAGAAAAACAAAATCATTCACGAAAATCACTCGGATATGACGTAAAAGACGCAAAACGTAGTGCAAAAAAAGTATATTTTCGCTGCAACTAACCCTTGCTAACCATCCGAGTGGGCTGGACCATCTTAACGTCGGCAGATTTGTTTTCCCCTATACCTACACAAAAGATCATCTCGGACTTCGCGATTCGCCGATGCTGCCGCTTCCGGTGCTACCGCCACTGCCGCTCGTTCCGTTCCTCCGAGAGTGATTCATGACAGGCCGACAGAGAACACCGGCCGGCGATTTGAAAAAGGAGTCCTCGTCGCTTGGCTCGGTGAACCCGCTCACGTTACTGAGCATGCTGGAACTACGACCTCTGGACTTGGTTCCACGTGGTTCAAAGGGAGGCGCTGTCGGCGGCGGCTGCCAGGTCGTGCTGCTGCTGCTGCTGCCGCCGGCGTGCTGGGTCGTGGGGACGCCTGCGGAAGAGAGGATATCCCCAGAAGAGCCTGCCCACATGCCTGCGGGAAAAGGAGGGAGCACTGCTGGGTTGGGGTTCCAGACAGACGACGGGTGCTGTCGAAAAGCCAGATGGCCCGAGTCAACAACCTCCGCACCGCCGGGTGGGCCTTCCATGGCATTACTCAAGGCCGCGGGAGCCATGTACGCATTGTTGTTGTTGTGGTTGTGGTTGTTGTTGTTGCTGCTGCTGCTGCCGCTGAGGTTGTTGTTGTTGTTCAGGGTCGAGAGCTGGTTCCGCAGATTCTGGATCTGCTGGGTCCGCGATGCATTGGCATTACACGCCTGCGAGATGCGGTCCAAGTAGTTGCTCCTGATGGCGCCATTGTTTTCCAGCCAAGAAGCTCGTTCCTGGTCGCGACGGTCAGCTTCGCCGAGACCACGGCGGTTCGCATCCGAAATGTTGCGTAGTTCCTTGTCCACCTTGTCGATTCGGAGGCCGATTTTGTTGCGCCGAGAATTCAAGTTGACCTTTTCGAGCTCCTTCGCCTTGACCTCGCGATCCAGGTTGGCCGTGTACTCCTCAAACTGCTTCTGGGCGGCGTCAAACAACTTTTTTTCGTCGGCGTATGCTTTGTCGAGTTCTGCTTTACGATCAGCTAGCTCTGGCGAGTCGTTCAACTTGCCCAGCTGCTCCTCGAGCGCTTCGGCGTCACGCTCGGCCTGGGTCTTTTGAATCTCATGTTGCCGAATCTTTTGTCTATGCCTCTCGTCGCTGTTGCCTGCCGACAACAGTTGATTGTCGACGAGCTCGATTTCGCGTCTGATGTTGTTCAGCTTTGTTTTGGATTCTTTGCGCCAGGTTTTGAGGCGAGAACGCTCATCGGCGAGCCGTGCCTCTTCTGCGGCAATTGAGTTGCGAATGATGGTCGCGGGGGAATCTGGTCGGAGCTGCGGTTGACCGGCACCTGCAACGGAAGATGGCAGTGCATCGTTTTCTCGCAATGTTGTTTCGACGGCAGTTCTAATGGTCGTCGAGTGGATGACTTCGCCACTGTGAATATCAACAAACTCACAGACATAGGTGGATGCTGGCCGCAGCCCGTATATGTCTCCTGTCCATAGCGTGCCTCGGGTTTCGTCTTGATCGGCATTCCGAACGGCGACGATTCTTGTTGGTTGCCAGAACGCATTGTTTATCCTCACGTAAAAGGGCTTTGACGCATCGACTCCTGCGGGCCGCGTTGAACCATCCCTGGGGCCACCACCGTCACTCCCTTTGGCTGATGCCGACGAGAGGTCCTTTTCGGGGGTGTCGGGAAAATAGCTCGTATTAAAACAAACCTCGTCACTACCAATATAGGATATCCATATTTGCCTGGGCTGACTGTCAAAAGACGCGCTCCCCAGGTTGTGGCGATCCGTGGCATTGGACGAATTGGGGTTCCGGCCCCACTGCGACAGCTCGAATTCCTTAATCGCAACAATTTTACTGCTAGCGAAAGCGGCCCAGAGAGGCTGCTCGAGGCGCACTTGTGCGCTTTGCTTTCGTCGTCTCTTGCTGGAACTCGCCGTGCTCGTCGAGGGCGCCGCGTGCGATGTACTGGTGGTTTCTGTGTCTGCTGCGTTCGAGCCGCCATCGTGGCAGGCGTCTGGGGAGAGGGAGGAGGTCATAAAGGCACTCGTGCTGAGGGCAGAAGCACTGATGGAGGATGATTTGCCGGATTCGGGATCGGCGACGCCGGTGGCTTTTTCGCGTTTGAGGTACCACTCGCGCACAAACCGGACGATGCCCTGTGTCAGTATGTGCATGG
The DNA here is from genome assembly GCA_000223055.1 of Claviceps fusiformis PRL 1980. Classification (NCBI taxonomy): domain Eukaryota; kingdom Fungi; phylum Ascomycota; class Sordariomycetes; order Hypocreales; family Clavicipitaceae; genus Claviceps; species Claviceps fusiformis. The sequence continues at coordinate 3,420 of AFRA01000119.1, forward strand.
CCAGCGTGCTCTGAATCCAACCATGGGTACTTCTCTTATCGTATGCAATGGGTTTGGATTCAAGGGAGTCGCTCAAGAGGGCAGGCAATGGCCAGGAGGCCGGAAGATGTCGAGTAAACTGGGACCAGTGAGACTTTGTAGCACGAATCGCTTGGTGAAGTAGTATCCAGGTGAAGCAGGTGGTGACACCTCGGGAGGTGCCGTCCTTGGCATTGGTGCCGCCGCCCAAGGAAATAGCAATGACGGGCTTTGCGAATTCGAGTATTCCGTCCTGTATCGGCTGCCAGAGGAAGACCCATATGAGGAAGAAGAAAAAGTCCATGCATAAGATGGTCACGAGGGAAGGGGTATGAGAACTGCCATCCAGAATCTCCGCCAGGTTGATGTTCATGCCCGTCTTGGTGGTGACTGGCGGAACAAAAGTGATGAGAGCAAAGCAGGCGTAGATGAGAGACAGAGACATGCAAGGAACGTGCATCAGGATGATGAGAATGGCGAGTGTATCCTGCATGGGAAGGGACCTGATGACGGTGGCGGCGAATTCTAGGGGACCCGAGTCTCTGTGGACATCAAGATTCTTCATGGCGTTGACATCGATCTGACGGTGCTCGGCATCCACGGCAGTGCCATTGGGACTCGTGTGCGATTGGCCTGACTCGGACGAGGCCTCGGAATACATGCCAAGAGAGGGTCTTCTGCGAGAGTTGCACGAGGGACCATCAATGACAGTGTCGGAAGCATCCTTGGAGAGAGTACCGTTTTGCTGGCCCAGTGGAATAGGAGAAGGTGAGGGGGACGGCTCTGCGTAGCCCGCAACTTGGTCGAGGGATCTCGCAGAGCCGCCAAGCTGACCATTACTCTTTTTGCCCGAGCCTCGTTTCGCCGGACTCACGAGTCCATTCTCATGTCTAGATTCGCGATGAGTCGTTGTCGGGCCTTGTTGTCGCTTGCCTGAGCCGGACGCACGAGGCATGCGAATATGGGGCTGCTTTTGTTCTTCTTTTTATTTTTGTTCTCACTCTCTTGGCTTCTTTCTCTTCCCGTTTTTTTTTTTTGTTTTTTTTGTTTTGCCCAAAATAGCAGGCCTGCAATTCAGACGCCACGCTAAACGGCCAGAACGATCAAGTGGTCGGAAAAGGTGCGGACGTGGTGATGGGTGAGGGACGGGAGCCGGCCGAGAATAATATTATCGGAGGTGATATTGTTATACTCGAAAGATTCTAATGTTGGATGTGCGGAGGAGCGTCATTCAGTGCCGTGTTGGCTGGACTAGGGTCAGACCGTTCTCGAGCTGGGTGGCGGAGCGAACCGCCCGTGGAGGAAAAGCGACGAGAGCGGCAAAGGGCGACTGGGCGACAAGTCGTGATGGAGTCAAGAAAGAAAAAGGAGAAGGGAAAAAAACTGACCGCCCGCGAAGTTGACGATGCCTGGTGTCCGGGGGGGGGGGGGGAGGTGGTGAGAGGTAGTAAGAAATTTTGAGTCGGGACTCGGCAGTGATGCGAAGAAAGGAACAGCCAGGCCACCCACCACTTGGCAGCAGCTTGACAGGTCAATGGGCTGGGATGGTCTCCTAGCTGGCTGGGTGCTGGAGGGTCTGGTGGAAGGTCTGGCAGGGCCTCGAAGCTAGCACAGTTGAGCACCAGTCAGCAGCACTCGGCACCAGGCGCAGCACCAAACCAGCGGGCAGCAGCGGGCAGCATCAGACCAAGACCAGTGACAGCACTGAGCACGCGCCACGGCCGCCGGGACCTGACTGGACGCGCTACCCGTTGATCTTGATCCATGGCAGCATGGTTCGGCCTGGCTGCTTTGGAACATGGCACGGCGCCGGAAAAGCCCCAAGTCCAGGCCTCCAGACGCGTCTGATCAATCACCGACATGCCGAATGGAAACGGCTTCGTGCAACGGGTCTCGCCGGTTCCATGAGGTTCCCAGACTGACAGCCACGAGTACAGATGCCTGGATGCCCGGCAGTGGCACCACAAAAGACCAGACCACACAGAGCAGAGCAGAGCACAGGTTTCAGCGCTTTTTTTTGCGGGGACGGCTCGACTCTGATTCATCTTCAATCATCCTTTTTCTCCATTGGCAAGTACCGTGGGAATGCTCATCTCAGTGTTCAAGACATGCCGAATAGTGCGTGTGTGTACGAGACTGGATACTTACCTCGTGTAATTTCAGCAACCAATGAAATGCGGCGCACGAGTTGACAAGGCTGGACTTGTTCAAACGGGTCGATGACTGACTCGGCGGTGGATAGCGGTCGAATTGCACCCAGGTCCTTTTTTTTTTTTTTTTTTTTTCTTCTCCTCTCCCAGTCTTCTGTTGAAAAAAAACCCGGCGTCTTGTGCGCAGGTGGCATGCATCATGCATGGAGAGTCATGAGTCACCAATTGTTGACTCCGTCACAGACAAAATATCCACGCAGGGAGTCATTGACTAGAACGGGCACTTCCAACCCAGCTCCCGAGTCTCTCACAAGTTTCCATTTCCATCATCGTCCATCATCGTCATCAACGAGGCAGCCGGCCATCAGCCTCTGCGGCTCCGGTGCTCGCTTGTTCACAAGGTCCATTGCCATTTTGACGCATCAGATGCATTTCTCATGACGACAAACTCTTCAGTGTCTTTCCATGACCCTGGTCCCCCTCCCTCTTCCTCTCCCGCCCTCGCTGCCCTTGCTGCCCTCGCCGCATGGCAATGGTAATGCCGTGTCACCTGCAGCCTCTTCTCGGCTGTGACTGGATTGAGGCGGGGAGGCACCAATAGCATTTCTTCCCCCCCTCCCCCTCTTTCCATCCTACCAGACCATCGCAAGCAGGACCTCGTGGCCAACGTGGATTGACCAAGATGATCGAAAGATCTGCTTATTAAACCCTGCCAGACCGCTTATTACCCTGCATGACTAGCGTAGGCAGGTGAGCCTAAATGCGAAAGACAAGAAAGAAAGAAAAAGAAAAGAAAAGAAAAAGAAAAAGAAAAAGAAAGAAGCAAGAAGCAAGAAAGAAAGAAAGAGAGGCGGAAGAAAGGAAGGAAGGAAGGAAGAGAAGAGAAAAAGAATCATGCCTCAACTGCGTCGCCAACCTCTCGCTCGAGCTTTACCAAGACTCGAGACAAGGTCTGATAGGACCCTTACGTGGTGAATGCATCCAACGAATGTCAACACTAAACGCCATCAAAATGTCATCATTATTTGGCCCTCTGCCCTGCTCTCATGCTGCTCTGCCCGACGCAAGGGATCAGCATACAGGGAACAGGCCCCTCGGCAAATAAAATGTCGAAAAGTAAACATTATAACGTTCATGTGCCGTCTTGGCAGCAGCGTGCCGTTCGGCGCGGGTACTCTTCCCCTTCTCCATCCCCATGCCACCCACCACCACCTGGCCACAACATTCATGAGCATTGAAGCTAGGTACTGTAGCCCGGTGGATACAGGTCAATGGGTGATTGCAACCGTTTTGCCATACTGTTTGAGTCCATCGCATTGTCAACTCGACCAAGTGTACGGAGGAGCCTGATTGGCGCACGCAGGGCCTGGAGCTTTGCACTCGCGCAGTCTCAATCACCCAGATTCATGGCCATGCATTGGGTTATGCAGTTTTAGTTTTTAGTTTTTAGTTTTTTTAGTTTTTTGGAGTTGTTTTTTTTTTTCCAACAGAGACAATAATAAACAAAACGGCCGGGAAGAAACGACCTTTTTTTCTTCTGTCTGAAAATGACTGGGCACAGTGGTCAAAGACGGCGTTTTGATAAACGGGGTGAGTCCTATCATCTACTAGGTATGCGGAGACCATGAAGCGCTTCATACGCATACATGTATGTACGTGCCGTGAGGACAAATGATTCCGTGCATTTTGCTATACAAATCTGGTGTGGATAGTTTCGGGATGACCTACCACCCACTGTATGTATGTATGTGCTTGCTGAGGATCCTTTTTGAATTGCCTCGATGCATACGTGCCTGTGTATACATGAATGTATGTACAAATATACACATGTATGTACATACATTGTTCGCATCACTCACTCGGAGGAATACCATGGCAGAAATCCTCGTCGGAGAACGCCTCGCGCAAAACAAAGCCAGACCGTTCCGGAGCCTCCAAACCCAACCACGGCTCCTCAAGGGCGTCAAAACGAAGACAAAGGGGAAAAGCGAAGCAGTTCTCTCTGCGCTATATAGCACATCACTACGCAGTACATGAGCGTTCCGCCAGCTCTATGCATCATAACCCTCCGAAACGGCGGATGTCCCGGCCCGGCATCCGTGACACAGCGCTCCCGACGCAGCCTCGTATGATGGTATTCCATCCGCTGCGATAACACGGGCCGTGGTCCTTGTGCAAAAACGACATTGCTCGCACCAAGGACACCGCCCGGCTCTGTCGTCGCGATAGAGTCTAGTTGTGGTGGAGATGCAAGCTGAAGTAGACGGGGACCGACATCCGCAGGCTGGGTTCTGTCCAACATGCTTGTTTCAGAAAAGGCGATTTGGGGAGTATTGCTATTCGTGCGGCCAAAAAATTCTATTCGTGCGGCCGCCCTATCCTACTAGCCGCTTTCGGATTAACTACTTTTTTCCTAGACCCCCCTAGCTATTTCACACCACAGCGCATGGATCCTTTAGAATTATTAAGGTAATTAATTAAGGTATAAATATATTAGAATTCTAACTATAGTATACCTAGTAAATTTACTTAAAAACGTATTTTTTAGTGTTTTTTTAAAAAGTATATATACTTTTCTAAGCTAATTAATTATTCTATAGTATAGCTATTAAAAAGCTTATTAATATAATTAAATTAATACTATAGCTAGCTATATTTTTAAAATAACCTTTTTAATACTAAAAGAAAAGAAAGTATTAAGTTTTTAATAATTTTATATTTAATTTACTATATTATTATTACTTTACTTTAAATAATAAGCTATATTTTTCCTAGCTTACTACTATTATTATATTATAGTAGCTATTTTAACCTTAAATTATAAGAAACTTTATTAAATATTTAAATTAAAGCGCTTTATACTATAAAACTAGCTAAGCTATAAGGGTTATAATAGCTATAATAATAAAGGCCTTTATAATTAAAGCCTTTATAACTAAGTTACCTATAAAATTTATATTAATTAAGGTAATTTTAATCCTTAAAATTAAGGCCTTTATAATTATAATAGCTATAAAGGTTATAAAGCTTATAATAAAGTATTTTTTTTATTCTTTATAGTTTAAGCTTTATTAATAATTATAAAATTGTAAATTTATTGAATTTATTTATTAAGGTTTTATATATATTAATAAGATAGCTTTCTTTAAAAAATTTAATAATAAAGAGATTAAAAGCTTACTAAAGATTTATAAAGCTACTAATAAAGGTAAATAAAGTCTTTTATTAAGGGTTCCTTATATTAAAGCCTCTTTAATATTATATAAGGAATTTTACTACTTAACTATAGTAGCTATATATTATTAAATATTATAAATTTTATATAGAAATTAATATAATAATAATAATAATTAAAAAGATAAAAAAAAGAGTGTTTTTAATAAAAAAAGAGGTGCTTATAGTATTATTAATAATAAATTTACTTTAAAAAAAAAAAGGTAAAGAGAAAAAAAAAGATACTAGGGATAGTATAAAGTATAAGATTTAGCAGATTTTACTTAATAATTCTTATAATAATATTCTATCCTATATAAATATATATAAATTTAGTAGAGCTGCCTGGTAGAGGGCGTGTAATGCAAAATTTTTAGCTACTGGCTATAAAACCGGGTGGGGGACGAGTGGGTTAGGTGGGTCTAAAAGTGGGGCGGCCGCACGAATAGAATTTTTTGGCCGCACGAATAGCAATACTCGATTTGGGCTGAGCGTCCGCGGGCCAAAACTGGTGTCTGGTGAGGTCAACGAAACCGCTTTGGACTTTCATCTTCATCTCATGAAATACTTTTCTCCCAGCCCAGCCATGGTCCTCCATGCGTAATAATGAACATTTCTTCGAAAACCGGGTTCTGCAGTTCAATATCTGCCGTTTCGGGAATATGCGCTGGCGCGGGGCGTGCGATGGCGAATGCTTGTTGGCGGGGAGGAGTGTTATTTGGTCGATTTCCTTGGGCTTGATCTGGCCGGTTCTTTTTTTTTTTTTTTTTTTTTTTTTCGTTTTCTATGTATCATGCTGTGGGATCTGGACAGCCTCGGGCTCTGGATATTGCTCAACGGCCCCGAAGGCAGATGGTGAGCAAGCGCTGGTAGTTCTACGTGAAAAGCTCATGTCAAAATGTCTGCCCAGCCGCGAGGCCCGCGGCTGTGGAGCGTGCGCCGTGGAACGGATGCATGTGGGATTTCGTCACCGTCGTCATCCCTGCCGCTTGGCCATCATTCATCTCCACATGCCACCACGGACAACACATACCAGGCGAGACATCATCATCCTCAACTCCTTCTCACCTGCCACGGCGCACCACCTCTTCCATCGCATCCCTCACAAATGAGACGCCCGTCTGCGCAATGTCTAGCCCGAATCCTGAATTGAGGAAGCAAGTCATTGCGATATATAAAGGTAAACGGCCCCGGGGTCTTCTCGTCTAGCAAGCGCAAACACACCACGTTCTACTAAGGCATTCATCAACGGGCCCATCTTTCAAATCAAATCAAGTGCGCTGGGCCCTATGCGCTGAATTACACGGTTTTTTTTTTTCGTACCCAGGACGGCTCGATTTTCTGACTCTCTGAAAATCCCAGAATTACTCCATCTCGGACGGGAATACCCCCTGGGATACAAGTATTTCCAGCCGCGCCTGCACCGAGCCTTCATGTCTCATGCCGCGGAGCGAGACGAGGACAAGATACGCGCGGGCATCGCCCGTGCAGAATATGTCAAGAAAGGTTCGTGCATCGCATCGGATTCGTGCTCCGGCCATCTTTGGCATCCATCTGCTGACGCATTGGTTTCTTATGCCAGAAGTCGAAGCACTGTACGATTTTGCATCTTTTATTCCTCCGAAGCAAAGAATGCGTTGAATTTATTTGTTGCTGCGCGAACGCTTCATCTATTCCTTCTCTTCCGACTCCTTCTTCTGCTTTTGGTGTGCTGGTGGTGACGAATCACAAAATATATTTCATGGCTGTTGGTGGTGTCATGGTAGCTGACCTGGGGTGATGTAGGTATTTCCTCAAACGGTATCGCACTCTGAGAAAACGTTATGACGCAGACGCCTGAAGCATCACGCGTCTAACATTTGGTAATAAATAATGATTGCACCTACATTGAGGGATCCTTGCGCCGTGAGAATTGTTAAACGTCGTAGAGCGATTGGGTAAATGAATTTCAAGCCCGTCAAGTCTGTAAAGGAGCTATTTTCTCTGCATGAATGGATGAACTTTTTTTTAAAAAAAAAAAAAAAAAAAAAAAAAAACTACGACAGCCTCACGCATACCCGGAACAGACCAAATCCAAAATAGTTCTACTGTCACGCTTCTGCTTGTTCACCCTGCCGGGAAAGGGTATTTCCAAGCATAGTGACAGCAAGTGGATGACGGCCAGCGACAAGCGTTTCGGATGCGAGCATTCCGACCACTTTTCATCTTGTTCTCGTTACTATCGTTTTCGTGCATACCATGCGCCGACCTCAAGGCATTCTCCCCAGGTGGCGCCACCGTCGCCCATCAAGTCGCCCATCATTTTGCCCAACCATACGTCCCACTCATCATGACTCTTCCCACTTGCTTCTCTCAGAATCGCTTCCAGTGCCTGCACTTGCTGTACGACGGTGAGCAGAGCCGTTTCTCGAAGGGCGATTTGCTCGGGACTAAGCGTCTGCTCGTCATTCTGATCCTTGCTGGGCGTCGCCCCCGTCCGCGTCCCGTTGCTGGTGACGATGCCGCCCACACCTTCATTTTCCCAGCGCACTTCACTCAGGGGAATGGCGAGTCTTCTTGACCTGACTTCGGTCAGGGTTTCTGACTCTTGTAGAAGTTGAGAGCCGATATAGGTGCATGGGACTGCACTAAGGTCCCGAGCCTCAAGCGCTCTGGTCAACCAGGCATTGTATTCGGCCAAAAAAAGGTTGACCGGAGCCGACAGGGGGGTATTGGACGATATGACGTATGCTCCCAGGTTCGAAGCGGCGTCTTGCTCGTCTGCGTCGTCGGTTGTCGAGGCAGAACCCGGCACGTGTGGTCTCAACATACGGATGAGGTGGTCCGATTCCCATATTTCGACCGTGCCTCCGGGTTGAAGCAGTCGCAAATATTCGTCGATAAAACTCTGAAAGTGCCCGTTTGTGACCGCAAGACTCATGTCCTTAATCATGACTAAATCATAGCCTTCCTCGGGGAGCGGCCAGGGGATTTGTCGGATATCGTGATTCACAAATTCCCACTTCATGTCTCGGTTAGGCGGTGCCATATCCGCCGTCGCGCTGGCACTTCCCGGAGCGACAGGTGCAATGTCAATCCCGGTAAATGATATAGCGTCGTGGCCCTTGTCTTTGAAAAACTGGTGGCACATCATACTCCAGAACCCCGAACCGCAGCCAACTTCCAGCACACGCCGTGGTGGCCTCTTTATCAGGGACGGAGAGCATACGGGGCCCCCAAACATTTGCATTAGCAGCAACGTCCGCAGCGATTGGCGGTGCAGCTCGGTCAGGTCCGTTGGCAGCGGATATGGCAGGGTCGGGTCATTGAGGTAGGTTCGTCCATTTCGCTGAATGAAGGGCCGCGAGAGTAGCAGACTTTCTCCTAGTCCCGATGTGTCTGAGGTCATGTTCGTTGTGTGCGAGAAGAAGGTCATGCCACTGGCGGATGAAACCGACTCAGCACAGAGCGAGGGGACATTCATCTGTGGGCGATTGTTGGAAGTGCGAGCCTCGGGGAGTCGAGACGAAGGAGACGAAGAAGTCAGTCACGGCCAAGAAAAAAAAAAAAAAAAAAAACAAAGTCAATGCAGAGAAAACATGCTGGCTTACATGGACTCCATGAAGCTCAATTGCGATGCGCAAGAGCTGACAAATGCTGCTGGCAAGTGCTGAGCAAGGGGTATGGTGAAAAGAGACAAGGCTTGATGGCCGCAGTCGGAGAACGGGGAGGGCGAAGAAGACGGAAGGGTTCAGGCAGGAGAGGCAAACAGAGCAAACAGAGCAAAGAGAGATGGGCAAGACGAGACCAGACAAGTTAGCTGACTTTATGTCGCCCCGCGGCGGGGCGGTCCGCCTGCAAGTTGCTAGGGCGCTTCTGGAGTGCGATGGTTGATGAAGTCCAAACCGAACATGGAGCGGCGGCGTGAGGGTCGAATCTGAAGCAGGGTTGATGGTTTTGATGGCGCTGGCAAAAATCAGGATATCCATGGATACTCTATGTATGGATCATGTACTATGTAGGTACCTAGGTTGCCCGAATGGAGAAATGCAACACTGACACTCCCGGCCGAGATTGGCTGGGCCAGGCAGCGAGATGGTCTGGCGCGTCTGGTGCCAGTGCCAGCCTGCCAGCTGGACGCGGGCTGCGTCTGGTGTGCCGCTGCGAGTGCCGCTGCGTTGTCCCGCTGCAGGGGCTCACGGCTCCCGCCGCCGCCGGCCCCAGTGCCTGTGTGCCTGTTGTAAGTTGAAACCCTTGGCTGCCTCCTGCTTGGGCAGTTTGCTGCCCAGCCTCGTGTGCCGTCGCCCGTCACACGCTTGGCGGAGGAAACTATATACATGTTTGTACATCGTGCGCGCCAACGGTTCGGGGTGCATTGGGACTAGCCCTCGGCTTCATCGGGGCAGGACATAATTCGAGGCGGCTGCACGCAGACATGGAGGAATTAGGTTCGACCGTAGGCAGTTTGGCATGCTGGAAATGACGACGCACGGTGCGAGCCATTGGTACACACTGCTCCTCATGGCTCACCGACATCGCATCAACTGCCGGACGCGGCAATAAACGTCTGTCAGTCTGTCAGTGGCAGATATGAGCCGTCTTTTTCGGGACGTGGTGCGAGATGCGCATGGAAATATGAACCGCCATGCTCCAAGAGCTTTCTTCATTGTCGTCAATGTCCCGATTCTTCATTCGCAGTACAACAGAAAGTCATTCAGTGACGAACTCAACAGGTGGTGTCGTTATGCACCCTACGGTGAATCAAAGGCTTGCTTCATGGCAGCTTTTTCGTATGTAGGCTTGACTCAGGCAACAACCAACAACTAACTGCTCAGATGACTGAAGCCTGCTCGCAAAACCAAGGAAAAGCAAGTGCCCACTGTGTAAAGTCACGTGATGCCAATAGCTCTCGATTAGTGCCACCCGTCCCTGTGGAGCTCTACATCACGTGACGGAGCTGCTTGCATGAAGCAGATGATCCGGGTGCTATCTGGCACCGAGCAGGAGGGAGACCTTTGGGTTGGTTTGGGTTTTGCACTTCGATATCAGTCTCTATTATTCGGCCAAAGTATTCGTTGATTTTGCTCTCCGGTCATCACAGCCCGTTGTCACGCTGCAATCCTCATTGTATGTTCTCTAACTGGCCGCGCTTCAGGAATTCGCACTGCAACAGGAGGGGTACCCGTACCCTTACCCTGTCCGCGAGTCTGGGCTTTCGTGTCATGAAACAAAGAGCAAAGCAGCTAACATTGCTTCTCCCCTCGCCATGGGGTTCAGCATAGTCCGACACGTTCATCTCAACCATCTTTCTCAATCTACTGGCCTCATCGTTATTCAAGGACTCGCCATCGTCGAACCCTGATCCCTTGGATCTTCCCGACCGCTTCGCGACTCCACTAACCTCTCCTCATTACTCCACACCACACCCTTCGATGTGGCAGTGAGAATAGGTGCGCCGTCTCCGAGTCTACAAACCACGGGCTCTTGTCCAGGCACATGCTGGAGACTTTACCCATTCGAGCCCATGTGCGAACGCGAGTCTCATCACCCACCGCGTCCCTCGACTCAAACGTGAACTCTCCCCCGAATCGACAAAATATTTCGACAGCTTTTATTGCTTCACGCCCAAAGCTTCCAGGACGAGGACAAATGCTTGGCCGAGCGAGCTGTGGTAAAGCGACCGTCTCCCCTTCTTCTCTAATACCTACTGCTGGCACTGTAAAAAAGAACATCGACTCCTGCTGCCGAGCCCTGTGCCGGTGAGCTCTACTTTCACCTCGCCCTTTTTAGCCGCTAGCTTGTGAGCCTCGTCAACAGCATGTACTCCCAAAACCATCAGCAAGGGCATAATGCTCGGCTGAATGGGGCGGGCCGCGGGATGCCCAACATGCTGTACAACTTCCAGCAGCATGCTCAACACCAACACCCGTCCCAGTCTCAACACCATCAAGGCCTGCAGCACGACCACGGCATGGGATCAGCGAATGGCCTCGGCCATCACACGCCCTTTGGAAACAACGCCCTCTCCAACTCAAACGCATTCAACTCTGGCGTCTTGTCTAATGGACATGTGGCCAATGCTCGAGTCGGCCAAGGGCCTCAGAACGAGATGTGGCAGGAGCAGCTGCGCATGCACAAGGAATCAGAGCGAGCTCACTCCGCCATGACTGATCAGCAGCAGCCCCACTACTTTGCCAGACTCAAGGCGTCAGAAAACCGAGGCATCGTTGGTCCTCCTCCTAGTAGCGGTAGAACCCAAGCAGACGGCGAGAACGACCCCGAGGATAGGAGACGGCCGTGCCTCCTTGAGAAGGAGACAACTCGACAAGACTGGCACAATCTGGACATGTCTGGGCAGGGACTGAGAAATCTGGCTCTGGAACTTTTCCAGTACAAGTTTCTCAACGAGCTCTACATCGCCTCGAACAAGCTCACAAAACTGCCCAAAGAAATTGGCGAGCTGCGGCAGCTGCGTCATCTTGACGCCTCCTACAATCAGATATCTGAGCTACCGGCCGAGCTTGGCATGTGCACATACCTCAAGCATCTTTTGCTCTTCAACAACGACATCCGAGATTTGCCTTCCGAGATGGGCTCCCTGCATCTGTTGGAAATGCTAGGAATCGAAGGCAACCCTTTGGACCCTGTTTGGAAGCAGGAACTTATGGAAAAGGGTACTAAAAGCGTGATTACGTCGTTGAAAGAGAATGCTCCTGGTACGTCCGATTCATGTGCCAATATTGAAATATGTCCTTTCAAAACGTCCTACGCCGGAACCATTCGGTTCTGTTCTGTTTTCTAACCGGACCTGTTTGTTATAGTGCCTGATCCGCCGGCGCAACGAAAGGAAATTATCATTCAAGAAGATGTTTCGCCGTCCCTGGAGCGAATCAAAGTATTCTCCTGGAATATCTTGTGCGACAAATATGCGACCCCTCAAACATATGGATATACGCCCACGAACGCTCTGAACTGGCAATACCGGAAGGGCTGTATTCTGGAGGAACTCCGGCTTCGTGACGCCGATTTCTTGAGTCTACAAGAGGTCTCAACAGATGCCTTCAAAGAGGATCTGAGCCCCGACTTGGCTCAGATGGACTACAAAGGTGTTCACTGGCCCAAGTCGCGTGCCAGAACCATGTCGGAAAGGGACGCACAGACGGTGGATGGATGTGCCGTGTTCTACAAACAGAGCAAGTACATTCTACTGGATAAGCAACTTATTGAGTTTGCCACCATTGCCATCAACCGACCCGACATGAAGAACCAGCATGATGTCTTCAACCGGGTCATGCCAAAGGACAACATTGCAGTCATCTGCTTCTTCGAGTCTCGGATCACAGGGGCCCGTTTGATCCTGGTCAACGTTCATTTGACGTGGGACTCGGTCCTTGCCGACGTCAAGGTTATCCAGACAGGCATCCTCATGGAGCACGTGACCAAACTGGCCGAGAAGTACGCTAGATGGCCGGCAGTCAAAGACAAGAAGCTGATCACGGTACCGCTCGCCGACGGCGCCGAAGCACCAAAGCCAGAGGTAGAACCTGGTCCCAGCCAGGATTACCGCTCCAACACGGATATTCCGCTCATCGTGGCTGGTGATTTCAACTCAACTGAGGGATCATCAGTGTATGAACTGATGTCCATGGGTCGAGTCCCCCCTGATCACACCGAACTAGGTGACTACCAATACGGTAGCTTCACCAGGGATGGGATCGAACACCCCTTCAGCCTGAGAGATGCTTACGCACACATCAAGAAGACGGCCGACGAAATGCCGTTTACAAACTATACTCCGGGCTTTGCCGATGTGATTGACTATATCTGGTATTCGACCAACACACTGGAGGTGGTAGACTTGCTAGGACCGCCTGATGCGGAATATCTGAAGAGAATGCCCGCGTTCCCCCATTGGCACTTTCCAGCAGACCATATCCAAATCATGGCCGACTTCGTGATCAAAGCAAGAAAGGAGAAGAAGCCACCTCAGGACAGGGAACAACAAGCGGATGCGGGTGGTGCGTCAGGATCAGGACGTTGATGGAGATGGAGCAAAGCCGCAGCAGCTGAATTTGATTTTCATTCCCCATGATCTCGAGGAACACATTCCCGGCTGGTCGTGGTACTTGTTTTCAAAAGTCGCCGTGAAGGGCGGATTTGCGCGAGCGAGCGCATCTCAAATCTGGATGTAGTTTTCTATTTTGGGTTCTTTTTGCAAATGGAGTTCAAGGATCTCTCTCTTTTTTTTTTTCTGTGTCTGTTTCTTTTTCTTTTTCTTGTTTTTCTTCTTTTTTCTCTTCGTTTTTGTTGCTCACGGTCGAGGGTCGGATCAGAGTGATGAGTGGTACCTTTGGCATGTAAACAGAAGGGAAAGGGAAGCGGCAAAAGGGGACTCATACACACTGGGGGGAAGAAGGGGGGGGGACCCGAGGTGGTTTTGTAGGACTTGTAGGAGTTGATCGACGACCTTTTGATTTCTTCTCTCTTTCTCTTTCTCTTTCTCTTTTCTTTTTTTGTCTTCCTTCTCCCCTTCTTTCTGTCTATTACTTGTGTTATTATTCTTGGTATTGTCTACAACTATCGAGCGGTGAATGTTGGCAACAAAGCAGCGGTTTTTCGTAAAAAAACAAGAAGCAAAAGCATACAAAGCAAAACTCAACCCCCCTTTGACAAGCACCAAGTGATGTAACCTTGGGAAATGTATGGTCCTTTGCCTAGTTTCCCATCCCATGGCATCATTTTTTTTATCTGCCCCTCTTCCGTCTTCCCTCCCCCTCTTCCTCCCCCCGGAGATGATTCCTCTCTCCTCCGCCTTCGGGTCCAGTATGCATGTCTCGCTGTAGAATGAAACCTTGTTCGCAGGTGGTATCTGTATAGTGCCCACTAGTGCCCACCCGGCAGCGTCCGCTGCAGAATACGAATTGGGTATGAATACGAATGGGGTATTTTAGCACAGATGGGCTGTTCGGGGCAAGTGCTTTTTTTTTTTTCGAAGCAGTGAAATACGCGGGGAGGGTGGATATTGGGGTTACATACATAGATTATGTATGTTCCTGTTCAGGGGGGGGGGTGCAAGAACTCTGGATGTTGTCTCCCCCTCAATGCCCTTTGTTTATCTCTGTTTTTGTGTTTTGCATATTTGGCAAAGGTTGTCAACATGTGCATTTACATAAAAGGGTCTCTTCTTGGGGGGAGGTTCTTCCCCGAACGCCCAGGTCCAGCATGTTGTTTCTTCTCTCATCGTCTTTTGCCACGAGATCATAACTGGTGACGCTGTCACAACGACGTATTTGCTGATCCAGGACTGCCCTTTCTCTTTTTCTTCTTCTTTTTTTTTTAACCCCTCTGCCTCGTCTCTGCCTTGGGAACCATGTTCTCGACCTTTTACCCTTTCAAAAGACTGCCAGTGGATATCAGCCTCTGCATTTGGGAGCAGGCGCTCCGGTGTGCAGACCGCGGAGGGGGCTTGCATTATTTCTCGGTGGTGTTGGAACCGTTCAGCGAGGAAGAAGAAGACGAAGACGAAGAGTGTGAAGAAGACGAAGAGGAAGATTCCCACATGGGGAGTAACCGACGCCGGCTCTTCGAGAGAGATTCGGACCAAGGTCATACTGTGCTCCATATCGGGGCCCTGGGGACCGGTCCTTTGGCCACGGCGCAGGACAACAAGTCGGTCTACTTGTGGGATTATGGTCTCTGGGCCGCGTGCGCCGAATCGAGAAATGTGATTGAAAAGTACTACAAACGGAACCGACAGCTTACGCCTGACTGTCGTCCGGAATGGAGAGATTACCACGCCGAGTACCCCATCTTCAAGACGGTATGGGCCGGTGACCAGCCTTTGCGTGTCATGCTCCAGCCGTACAAGGACATCTTCTGCCTCGGGTACGAGGACCTGGACACCGCGCTGCTGAGGGCGTCGGACCCGTTGGGCTCGTTGTTCTTGGAGCCCGCCGAGCAACCAGGCATGGCGGACCTGGATTTGAATTTGGCACTCGTCTTTCACCCCTCCTGGAGGCTCGACTGGCCAACGAGTCCGGAGGCCCTCGGAGAGGAGGACAGTCCCCGTGGAGCGCTGGCCCGGTTGATCGAAAAGACGTTTGTCGAGCTATGGTCAATCTCTATTTGGCTGATTGACCGCGACGCCGTCCCGTCTCCAGCAGTGCAGAAAGGTCCCGTCTTTCACGACATGGAGACCGAGTATTTCAAGATGCAGTCGGGCTCGGAGGCGTTTGCCTTTATACGCAAACTTGACACTCTGCTCGCCCCCATGTATGATGTCTGGACGGGCGTCGAGCCCGGCCAGGCTCAGAATGGGACTATAATTCCCAGAGTCAGCCTTGACAATTACGTTCATGTCCTGGGGTGCAGAAAGTATGGAAAGGGGGTGCTTGGTAGATAGTCGGCATTCGTGTCTTGTTTGCTAGCTGTTATGGCTCGACTTGCGACAGGATTCCCCCCCCCCACCCTCTTCTTTTTCTAGAAGAAGAAAATGGCCCAGAGTAGATATGCAGTGTAGGCAAGTTGGAAAGGTAGCAGATCGTAAAGAAAAGAAGAATTTTTTTTTTATTTATTCCAATGATCTGAGTGATGAACAAGCACATAGACCTGTGGAAAATGAGGTGTTGATCGGGTTATAGATTTGTCAAATGTCTTCTTCATATGACCAAGGCATTATTTTTGTCTCCGTCTTGTTGTAGCGTATCCGCATTTTCGTAGCGCTACTGACGAAGGATAATGCCAAGTCGCTGAAGGAAAGCTGAAGCAAGCTCTAGGTGTCATCTCTTGCTCATGGATGTCCATGTTGATCTGATGACGCAGGCTGGTGTATAAAAGAGGAATGCAAATTGCTACTGACTCGGAAAAATGGAAAACAATCATGTTCACCACTCAAGGTGCTCATCAGCCGAGGGCCTTGCCACCGACTTGTCGCCTCACAATTCTCGCCATCCCTGCCGGTATCTTTGAAATTCCGGGCCAGCGCCGTGTACTCCCAGCGGCACTCGTAGAATGTGAACGAAACGGTGGAACCCCGCCTGCATCATCGGCGATGCTATTTGCGTCATCGATTAATATTGGCTTTTTAATAACGCTGTCGGACAGGTGAGAGCTTTTCTGATTCCTCCTCCTCATCTTCTTTTTTTTCATTCGTTCCATTTTTACCACACGACAGTTCATCCGGAGCAAGTCGTGCAACGTCATGAATATTCCACGTCCGCCAGTCTCCGCAGCAGGTTTGCTTCAAGAGGCTGCAACGACATCGACCTCATCGACAAATGCAGCCACCACGGGCGGCGTGGCTGCGACCGACGACAGCGCGGAGAAATCGACCAGAGCTGGAAAGACGGTGGTTGTCAAAAATGCCATCATTTACAACCCTGACACCGGCACAGTCCAGGTAAACCAGACGATCAAGCTTTCTGGTGGTAACATTGTCGAGATCAAAGACTCGGATGAATCATCTCCATACGACATGGCGGTGCACGTGGTAGACAGACTCGTCTATTATCCCGGTTTCACATTGTTTGTCGTAAGGACCCTGCTTCGGTTCTAGGTCGACAAAGCTCGGATAGACGGGAGTTTTTTTAAAAAAAAATTAACTTTTTTTTCTTTTTTCTTTTTCTTTTTCTTTTTCTTTTTTTTGGGGGGAGGGGGGGGGGGTTTCTGAGGGGGGTTTGAAGAGAAGGGGGGGAGTTGCCTCCGCTGTCCATGCAAGATGATTCTCCATCGGTATGATCGGACCACGACAACCAAGACCTGCGGCTTTGGCGACAGCGAACAGAAAAGTCGTCTTGAAGGAAATTCGAGGTTATATTTGGTCACCGGGTGAATATGTCTGCACTCGCGCAGGACTTTGATCAAGAGTTATTGCTGGCAGCTAGAAAATCGCAGCGCAATACACAGCATTCGAGACGCAGACCATGGCAGAGGAAGTATCAGGATTCACATACGACACGTACGTCACAGTACACGCTTGCGGACGCCAGGCGAGCTGGAGTCGTCACGGCTCGACACACGAAGCAGGGATTTTGACATTTTGATCGCAGGTATTCTAGTCACAGGGGCGTTTTTGACAGAGAGCGACGGTCAATGCTGCGAAGCTGCATTTGGCAAGAGAGAATGTCGGAAAGCTGAGTAGGTGGTTTTGGGTTCTGCTGCCGATGGATTAGCCTCGGGTACAATTTGAAAACAGATGGACGAGGTGTCGTCGTCGAGCGAGCCCGAGGAGACGCCGTTGGTGGCAACCACACATGGGCGGAGTACAAGATCCAGGGGCAGCGATATGCGTGGAGGGTATGACTGGGGTCGCCTTGTCAGAGAAAGGCAGTTCAAGGAATGCATGAGCAGATCTTGAGAATGGATGCCAGCAGGACGCTGATGGCGATGGACTCATGTAGACCGCAGAGTCGAGAGTCGAGTCCAGAATCCAGAATCCAGAGTCCGGACCGACGGCACATGCGGTATGACATGGCAGAACTTGAATGTTCGGATCTGTTGGACTAGCCGCTTCTCTTCACTCATTTGTGTAGCCGTATGAAAGACGAGGCTCTTTTTTTTTGGTTCCTTTCTTCTTCTTCTTCTGTCTTATCATTTTCTTTTCTTTTTTTCCCGTGTTGAAAAATGTACAGTCTCGACTCATCACCGCGCGTCGTCCAGAAATGTCCCCTCTAAGCCGCCAGCTGCCCCGCCTCGGTCATCAACTTTTTTTTTTTCTCCGTCACCAGATCCATCGCATCTATCGACACGTTGTTCACACACCACCAGAACACCATCCGAACACCATCCGAACACCCTCTCGCCAGGGCCGCCAGGACCGCCAGTGCAAAAAATCATCAGTCCAGGACTCCGGCCCGTGCCAACATGAGCTGCCAAAGCCATGCCGGGCCGCAATGACGCCGCTTCCTCCCGGGTTCCTCCCTCCTGGTCTCCTGACCGGCCGCCATCCATGGGCGTTTTGCCCGTCGTAACCAGGCCCGAAGACTATCCCGACCGAGCATCACGCAGCAATGCCGCGACGGCCGCCTCTGCTGCCGGTGTGAGAGCCCTAAGTGCCCAGCTCGTGGCCTTCTACTTTCGTGCGCCGGCCAAGGCGTTCTTCAGAACCCGCGTCGACTACCTGGCTTTCGCGCGGACGGTGCACAGCCAACAGATCAAGCGCATGTTGGATGCTCTGGCCCGCGACGTCCACTCCACGACGAGGACACGCCTGTTTCTCCGCCATGCTTGGATCTGGATGAGGAGCACGACGCCCGGAGTCCTCACATCCGCCATCAAACAGCAGGGATGGAGCGTGCTGCCCCATCAGATCCTTCCGCCTCTGATCGCCAACGTCGGCGTCGGCGCCGTCTTGTATACCAGCTATTTACACATCCTGGGCCGTCTGCACGAGGAGAGCGCCAAGGCAACCAAGAGGGTCTACCCGCCGCCCTCGCCGCAACACACTTTTTCAGCGGGGTTCCTGGCCGGCGGCATCCAGAGCGTCCTCGCCGCACCACTCGACGCGCTTCAGGCCCGATATGATCACCACGACCTGATTCCCCGCAACGGAGGCACCCGTCCGCGGAGCATGTGGAGCTTCGGCGCCGAGAAGCTGCGAGAGATTGGGCTTCGTGGCATCTTTGCCGGCTGGGGCTTGTCCTTTGCCAAGGATAGCCTCGGCAGCGCCGTCTTCTTCAGCACGTTTGAGTATGTCAAAGCCCAAGGGTACTATCGCTTCGTGACCTGGTACTACGGCGGCCTGGGCCAAGACATTGTCGACTTTCTAGCTATGAAGCGTCCCTTGACGCAGAGCCAAGTCATTAACAACAACAACAACAACAACAGTAACAACAACGATAATAATCATAATCATACTAATAAAGTCGCCGTCATACGACCGCATTACGCCATAGAACCCTTCTTCTTATTCGCCGCCGGCTTCAGCGCCTCCTTTGCTCAACAACTACTCCTGCATCCGCTGACCCATCTTCAGCTCAAACACTGGGACCACTTGGAGGACTTGGACGAGAGGGCCGCGCGCTACAGGGCGGCCAGGGCGGCCAACCCGGAGAAACCGCATCGCCCGTGGCGAATGCTCCGCGCCTACTACCATGCCTACCGGGAGACGTGGGCTGGCTGCGCGGCCGAGGCAGCGGCCGAGAAGCAGAGCCTGACTAGATGGTTGTACCGGGGGTTTTGGTGGAACACGATTCGGCAGGTTCCTAGCACGAGCGCCGGCCTAATCATCTTTGAGCTGATACGGCGCAAGTACGGGTACGGCACCGAGGAAGTTAGAATCACAAAGGATGGGTATGATATCCTTCTCCATTAGATACTCGCAGGCCGTGGGCGATGCGGACCGGGGGTGGTGGTTTTTCATTTTTTTGCCCCTTTCCTCGGTTCATACTCGAAAGCATCTGCCTAGCCTTGTCTCAGAGGCCCACGATTTTTTTTTTTTTTCGTATATATACCGGGAATCTTTTCTGTATGATACTCATATTGATACCATAGATACATAGACATCTGCTACGGCATTAGATTAGCATACATTTTGGGAATACTACTTTGGGCGGGGGATTCACTTCTCACTCACAAGTTCAGCCTTGGCTGGTTATTTTTATTTTTGTAACTTATTTTTTTTGTTCGTTTTATTATTCAACCTGTGTGGTGTAAAAACACTTTTGTATCCAGTACACAGAGTGCCTCCCTCACAATGTATGTCCCAACTCCAGTTACGCCCATCATGCCCAGTTCCCCGCATTTGTGCAAGTCTTTCTCCCATTTTTCGTGATATGGCCATGTCCGTCATCTTCTGATTCCCATTCCTGGAAAAAAAAAAAAAGACCGATACTGATAAAAATCAATTTTTATTGCTTGCTTTGCTCAGCCCGCCCGTCGAGCCACTTGCTCATGTACGGTCCATCCAACCAAAACCCAAGCTTCTTGTAATAGCTGCGGACACCTACGCCCGAAATGACACTGAGCTTTTCACTGCCGTGCTCTTCACGGGCAATCCTCTCTGCCTCCTCCATCAACAAGGTGCCGAAGCCCTGGTGCTGAAACTTTCTGGGGTCACGGGCGTGGACTGGCACGGCCGTGCCGTAGACGTGGAGCTCTCTGACCATGCTGGTGGGCTGGCTGGTCAACTCCTCGCGGTAGGTGTACTTTTCGGTGCACTTTCGAAGACGCAGCAGGGCGACGAGGATATCTTGCTTGGGATCTTCGTAGGCGAGGAATGTCTCCCAGCCGCCGTTGGCGGTGTAGTCTCTCCGCACGAGCTCAATCTGGTTGGGTCTGATCTTGTTCTTCACTTCGTTGACGCCGACTTCCCGCGTCCGCACGTCTCGGCACGTGGTGCCAAAGTCTTTCATTCTCGCCAGTGCCAGCTCTCGGAGGTTGCCGTTCTCAACGCCAGAGGTAACCAGGGGCATGGGGATGTCTCTCTGGACGCGGTAGATCCGGGTCCACGGTGGGATCAGGGCTAGGATCCTCGCAACCAGGTCAACCAGGCCATTCGGTGTGTAATTCTGGTAGCGACCCGTTCTCCAGAGCTCATACAGGCCTGTACCACGGATGACAAGAGTCGGGTAGATCTTGAGACCATCGGTCCGGAACGCGGGATTCTCGAAATATTCGCGAAATTGGTCAATGTCGCGCTCCATGCCAACATTGGGCAGATCCGGCATCATGTGACTGACGACCTTGAACCCAGCATCCTTTGCTAGACAAAATGTCTCTGCTACGGCCGCGACGGTGTGGCCACGGTTGGTGTCTCTCGCCACATCCTCGTACAATGACTGCACGCCAATCTCCAATCTGGTGCATCCGTATCGCAGCATGTCGGTGAGGTGTGGTTGGAGACAGTAATCCGGTCTGGTCTCGATCGTGATTCCCACGCACTTTACATTGCTCATCTCTCCCGCCTCTACAGCCTCGTCGACCTTTGAGGTTTGGTATCCACTCAGAGCGTTGTGTAGTTGTGCGATGAAGTCCTCTCGATATGATTCCGCCAGTGACATGAAGGTGCCGCCCATGATGATGTATTCGACCTTGTCTACCGAGTGTCCCAGCGATTTCAACTGATCGACTCGCCCTCTGGCCTGCTCGAATGGATCATATCGAGCGCGAATGGCTCTCATGGATGTGGGTTCGTAGCCAGTATAAGATTGAGTACTGTATTCGAAATCCGAGTCGGGACCTCCAGGACAATACACGCAGATGTTGCCGGTGTAGGCAATATGGGGGCACCTATGAGGCTTGCACATCACGGCGACAACCGCAATCCCCGAGGAAGTTCCTGGCTGTATGTCAGCAATCTCGAGGGAGGAGCCAGGGGTAGCAGTAGTTCGAGGTTGGACATCGTACGGATGGGCTTTGCAATGAGCTTGTGGAGGATGTATTTTTTGTAATGCTCGGGTATGGCGGCGATAATGGCGGTCAACGGAGGAATATTGGTCAGTTTATGCTTCTTGGCCAGCTTGGAACGCAGCGAGTTCAGGTTGATGTCTCTGCTGGGTTTGCCGTTCTTTTGCGACTCGTGATCTTCAATCAGGGCGTTGGCCACATCGGCGCAGCATCGTAAGAAGCGCTCGCTTTCCGGCGCAAGCTCAGCGCCCTTTTTCTTCGGGGCAGCCACTGCCATGGCCGTCATCGTAGCTGTCGCCATACTTCTGCTGTGAATTTTCTTCCGCGGCTTGAGGACGTTCGGACCGCTGTGTCGAGAGGTTTTGCTTTGTTACTTGCGAAATGTGTGCCCCTCTTGGGACGTTGACAGCCGGACGTCTTGGTGGTGAGTCGTGAGTTGTGACTGCAAAGCCTCAAGGTGCTTTTTCAACGGTGGGGCAAATTCTATCAGCCAGTAAGAGCATTGGAGCCGCGACCCCGGCAGGGGCCCTTGAATTTCTGGTTTCTGGGTTTCTGGGTTTCTGGGTTTCTGGCTCTCGGAAAAAGACAGCTGCCGTTTGTCCGGGAGCACCCGAAAGTTACCCAAAGCTCGTGCAGCCAGTGTCTCGTCCTGACGATGTCTTTCGCACCTCAAGCCGCTGCAGCTACACCATCCGCCCCCCTCCCCCATCTCCTCCATTCATTGCCTCCGGCCAAGCGTTGCAGGTGCAGCGATTTTGACTTTTCTCCGTCGGCCCCTCTCCTCCCCCGGAATCATCATGCAGGCTCTTCCTCGAAGTGCGGTGCGCGCTTCTGCGCTTCGCAACGTCGCCAATCGTGCCTACAGCTCATCGTCGTCCCCCTACGCCAATACCATCAACAATTTGCGCATCAACAGCGACACCAAGGTTATATTCCAGGGCTTTACTGGAAAGCAGGGCACGTGAGTCATCAGGGTCTCTCTTCTGGCTTTCATGTTTATTTTCATTGCATTCTTTTCGCTCGGGGATGGCACGGAATGACACAATTTGCTAAATGATTTTGACCGCAGTTTCCACGCCCAGCAGGCTATCGAATACGGTACGACGAAATTACCTCCGATTGCACATCTTACAAAGTTTCTCGCGGACCCATTTGACGTTTGAGAGGAGCAATGCGCTGACTCTCTTCTCCTATCTCCAGGCACCAAAGTTGTCGGTGGTACCAATCCCAAGAAGGCCGGCCAAACTCACCTCGACCTCCCTGTCTTCAAGAATGTCAGCGAGGCCGTGAAGGAGACTGGCGCAACTGCCACGGCTCTTTTTGTGCCGTACGTACAATGTCTATACTCTGGAAAACATGAGCCTGATGCACACATGGCTAACTTTCACATCCAAGTCCTCCTCTTGCCGCTGCCGGTATCGAGGAGGCTCTTCAGGCTGAGATTCCCCTCGTGGTTTGCATCACCGAGGGTATCCCCCAACACGGTACGTTGAGACAACTTCAAAATCTCTCAGGCCTCGACTAAGATTCCCTCTCTCCAATGTGACAACAGACATGGTCCGTATCACCTCCATGCTCAAGTCCCAGTCCAAGACCCGTCTCGTCGGTCCCAACTGCCCTGGCATTATCGCTCCCGGCCAGTGCAAGATTGGCATCATGCCCGGCTTCATCCACAAGCGCGGCCGCATTGGTATCGTCTCTCGATCCGGAACCCTCACCTACGAGGCCGTGAACCAGACCACCCAGGCCGGTCTCGGTCAGTCCCTCGTTGTCGGCATTGGCGGTGATCCTTTCAGCGGAACCAACTTTATCGACTGCCTCAAGGTCTTCACCGAGGATGAGGACACCGACGGTATCATCATGATTGGTGAGATTGGTGGTTCTGCTGAGGAGGAGGCTGCCGAGTTCTTGAAGCAGGCCAACACTGTCCAGGGTGGCAAGCCCGTCGTCAGCTTCATCGCTGGTATCTCTGCCCCCCCTGGCCGTCGTATGGGTCACGCCGGTGCCATTGTTGCCGGCGGTAAGGGCGGTGCCGATTCCAAGATTAAGGCTCTCGAGGCCGCCGGTGTTATCGTTGAGCGCTCCCCCGCCAGTCTCGGAAAGGCCCTGTATGATGAGTTTGTCCGACGCGACTTGCTGTAAAGCTGTATTATGTTGTACAAATCCTTGGTCTTTTTGGGAGGGAAATTGTGTAATGACTGCTGAAAAAACCGAAATCTACATCGCATGGGACGCTACATGGTGGTCAAGGGTGGTTTCCGATTGCATTGTTTTTTTTATTTTCCTACAATAGTGCGTACAATATAGAATGGGGGGTAGCGCGGTTCAAAGATGATTGCCAGCGATGACTTTGTCCTGTAGCCGCTGCAGAATAAGAAAAGAAAGTAAGAAAAAGAAAAGAAAGGAGGAACAAGAAAAGAAAGGAGGAAACAGGCACGTGCATGCACGCATACAGAAGATCCACCGACCGCACAACCATCAGCGTCAATTAACAAACTTTGATAAAGCGAGAGCGTTAATATATCGGTTCGCAGATTGTGACGACTACCTCCCGCACGCTCCTCCAGTAGACGCAGAAAAGATAAAATATATCGACCCTAGCGTATGCGCTGCGAAAAGAAGAAAACCCGACAAAAAAAAACCAATAAGCACCCTACAGATAGAGTGAATGCGCCAGTACTGTTGTTGCCGTCCTACCAAGCTAAGCTATCTGATGTGACAAGAGGGAAAGGGAAAAAAACCCAGTAACTCTGGTTGAAACGATACAAAACTCCCTTGCCAAATGCAATATATTGTGATTCCCACCTTTTCTTTTTCCTTTTTTTGCCCGTCGTGAATGCCATCATTTTTGTGGCTCACGTTTCATCTTCCGTTTCATGACCGGAAGCAGTTTGTCCAGCTTCGTTCACGGGAAAAGTCTCTAGTTTTCACCACATAGGCTGGCGGTGATGTCTCCTATGTTATCCGGGCCTAGTTGAAACCATTGGCCGTTGTTGCGCTGGATGCCCACTCTTATGAATGCCTGCACGACGACGTCGACATCGAAGCCCATTTCGACGAAAGCTTCCATCATGCCAGGATGGTAGCCCATGTATCTAATAGCGACCTTGTTCGTTAGTGCTGACCAGAAATGTTTTTTTTTGTTCAATTATTATTTCCTTTTTGGTCAACGTAGCAAGCTCTTCGCATTGCCCATAACGGGGTAGCCTCTTTCTATTACCTGTCTGCGATGGATTTTTTGGATTCAGGCGGCGGTGACTCCTTCCATTTGCTCAGGTCGAGCTCCGTCATTTCTGCACCGGCGTATTTGATGGCCCATTGCTGAGCGACTTGAGCAAACTGCACGCCATTAAGCATAAGCATGGTAGCTACCTCGGCGTCTTGCGGATCCTTGGGGTTCGGGACCTCGAGAAGCATGCGGACGGATAGGAGGGCCGTTTTGATGGTCTGAACGGGCGACCAGGCGCTGGTCAGTGTATCGAGACAGATGGAGCCCTGGATTTGTACACGGCAGTCAGTGATGCAGATTCCTCCGGTGTCCTTTTCATTTTGGCAATAAAAAACCACGAGGTGGGAGGTGGGAGGTGGCGAGCTGTATCGAAAGTGACCGGGATCATGGCGGTCGCAGCGGCCCATGGGAGACGTACGGTCTGGCTGCTGACATTGGGATGCCAAATTTTCGTCTCAAACTTCATTTTCGGTGGTTTAAAGGGGTAGTTATCGGGGATTTGGATGTCGATGGTAAAAGTGCCACCGACATATGGCGTGTCTGGAGGGCCGGAGATGGTACCCTTGAGGTGCTTCAAGTTGCTGCCGTCGACGGGCACCGCATAAACACCCGATTGTTCCCTGTCCGCCTGAATGTCCAGAAGCTCTTTGGCGACGCGCCGATCTCTGCTGCTAGTCATGATGGCGAATTGGTGCAGGTTGGCGAAGGCGAATGGCCGACAGTGGGGGAATTATCGATGATGCTTTAAGTGAAATAGTAAACCGAGGGAGATTCGACACAAATCAAAAGAGAGAGAAAGATGAAAGGACAAGGAAATCGAAAAGGACCAAGAGTTGACCAAAAGCTCTGCAGTACTCAAAGTTGCCCTTGAAGCACGAGTGTCACTTGCCAGGGCAAAAAAAAAAAAAAAAAAGGGCGACTGCCGAAGGAGGGGAGGAGGGGGAGGCGATGACGGAAATAGAATCGATAAGACTGGACTGGACTTTTATCCACACACACTCGCAAGGTCAACGAGTTGGCATTCGTCTTTCAGACCCCCTCTTGTATTGTTGTGCAAAAAGTACGTACCAACGAGTCCAAGTCAGGCACGCGGAAATGGCGCTCGGAATTCAGATACAAGATGGTTACAGAAGAAAAGAAGAACGGAAGTTGAGCCAAAGTCTGGTGAAAAAAGAAAATGCCAGGCTCTGGTACAAAATCGTAGCAAGGCTGAGGCCAACTAACTGACACATGCACACATTGTTGGGGGAATAGGGCCAACGCCACTTGCATTACCAGCATACCAGATATCGCAGTAGACACAACAAATGAATTAGTTGGCCACGTCTGAGGATCGAACAAAAATTACGCCTGGCCCCATGGTCCGGCAACAGCAACTTTCGCCGTTGGCCATGCACAATACATGGGGTGGGGAGGGTCCGCCGTGCATCTTGAGGTATCTCAGCGCAGCGCCCTAGTTTTACCGCAATAGTATTCGGCATTTCCAACAGGTAGCTACGCGAAACAATGTCGGACAGCCGTGCTTAGCGGACGGACATCTGGCTTCGTAGCGGATCGTGTCATGGTCTGTTGAACATGGTTCCCCAGTCTTGCCGTAATCGCCTTGAAGGGATGAGCCAGCTTGGTTCAGAGCACGTGATGAGCTTCTCGGAGTGGCACGTGACTGCCTTTGCAGCTGTCGTGTTTGACTCGACGCCTGAATGCACATCCATGGCGCCGCCCTAGAGTCTCGTCATCACCACTCATTCAGCGGAATCTACCTTTTTGGGTTTTCCTCCATTCAGCCGAGGCAAACACTCCGTCAAGCTTCGGATATTGCCAGAATAACTAGTAAATTCTACCAAGAAGCTCTTGGAGCTTGATTTGCCAAGATGGTAAGCTTCAACTCTGCGCCGCGATTTGTGGAATCGTCGCTGACATTCGGCAACAACAGGGTCAAGGGCAATCTGGCATGGGAGGGAGCGAGGGCAGGGACGACAAGGACAAGAAGGTATATTTTTCAAAAGCTTCGATGTTCCCACAAACCCCGAAACATGTTTGGCTGAATCGTTTGCAGCAGAAGGACAAGCCAAAGTATGAGCCACCACCAAGGCCAACTACTCGAGTCGGTCGAAAGAAGAGAAAGGCTGGAGGCACCAGTGCGGCCGCCAAGCTTCCGACGGTCTACCCTACCAGCAGATGCAAGCTTCGACTCCTTCGAATGCAGAGAATTCACGATCACTTGCTGCTGGAGGAGGAATATGTTGAAAATCAAGAGCGTTTGCGAAAGGCCAAGGCTGCAAAGGAAGGTGCTGCAACGGGACCCGACGCCGATGTAGACAGGTTAGCCGATGAGCGAGGGCGAGTCGACGACATGCGAGGCAGCCCTATGGGCGTTGGCACCCTGGAAGAGCTCATTGACGATGACCACGCCATTGTCAGCAGCACGACTGGCCCAGAGTACTACGTCAGTATCATGAGCTTTGTCGACAAGGACCTCCTTGAGCCTGGAGCTAGCGTCCTGCTTCACCATAAGAGCGTCAGCATTGTCGGCGTGCTGACGGACGACACGGATCCCATTGTCAGCGTCATGAAACTAGACAAGGCGCCTACGGAATCATATGCTGATATTGGAGGTCTCGAAACGCAAATCCAAGAAGTCAGGGAATCCGTCGAGCTGCCCTTGCTCCATCCGGAGCTCTATGAGGAAATGGGGATCAAGCCGCCCAAGGGCGTCATTCTTTACGGCGCTCCGGGCACTGGCAAGACCTTGCTCGCCAAGGCTGTTGCTAATCAGACCTCTGCCACTTTCCTGCGTATTGTTGGCAGTGAACTGATTCAAAAGTACCTAGGAGATGGTCCTCGACTTGTGCGGCAACTCTTCCAAGTGAGTCTACTCTGATATGCGAATATTTCTTTTTCTTTTTTCTTTTTCCCCGCTCTCTCCATCTTTTTTTTTTTTGAGGCAACCCGGTCCCGCCCGTACTGACCAACTTTTAATCAAGGTCGCTGGTGAAAATGCGCCGTCCATTGTGTTCATCGATGAGATTGATGCAATTGGTACAAAACGTTATGATTCTACGTCTGGAGGCGAACGAGAAGTGCAGCGAACCATGCTGGAGCTACTGAACCAGCTGGATGGTTTCGATGACCGCGGCGACGTCAAGGTGATCATGGCGACCAACAAGATTGACACTCTGGACCCTGCTCTGATCCGTCCCGGTCGTATTGACCGAAAGATTCTCTTTGAGAACCCGGACCAAAACACCAAGAAGAAGATTTTCACGTTGCATACGTCCAAGATGAACCTGAACAGCGACGTGGACCTGGAGGAGTTCATCTCGCAAAAGGATGACCTCTCTGGTGCTGATATCAAGGCCATTTGTTCAGAAGCTGGCATGATGGCTCTGCGGGAGCGGCGCATGCGGGTACAGATGGCCGACTTTCGATCTGCCCGAGAGCGCGTATTACGCACCAAACAAGAGGGTGAGCCCGAGGGCTTGTATTTGTAGTCTGTAATCCTGTGTAGTGGATGATGTAGGCTGCGAGATGGGAAGACGGTGAAGACGGTGCAAAAGCGAAGAAACCGAAACAGAGCGCCCTGAGCTTGCGGCGTGACGCATCTCATTTCACATTCGGGGAGCGCTCGTGCGGAATGTATGCATGTATACAATATCAGATGAAGCGAATTGGAGCCGACCAAAATAAAGATATTACTACATACAACCCATCTACGAAACCAAACGTCGTGTCGATGCATCATCACCTTTTCCCGTTGACTGATCGTATCGTATACATGAGCTTTTTGTGTCAATCTGCTGCTGCTCGCCGGACCACTTGCCACCCCCTTTTCCTTGCTCCTTAGCTCCTTACGTCTCAGCATATAAAACACCTTCGTGACATCGTGAACCCCCCCCCCCCCCCAACCATATCTACCACAGCCACCCCCGTTTCCTGACCCATCCCCTTCAAGTCTGTCGTGACATCTTGCGTCCCCAAATCAAACAAATCAAGCACACACAGAGGCGTACACAGTTCAAGATGTCCTTCCTGGACGGTCTCCTTCCTTTCCTTCACTTACGAATCTCAGCCGTGTCCTTGGACTTGATGTTCCCGTCAAAGCCCTTCTCGTCCTTCAAGACGTTGACCTGCTTCCCGGCCGCATCGACCTGGAGGCCGGCGTTGACGGAGAAGGGAATACGGGCGTAGATCCATCGCGCGACGACAAAGGTGCCGACGCACCATGCCCAGGCCATGACGGCGAGAGACGACGTGACCAGCAGGGTGGGCACGAGGGCGAGAAGACCCAGACCCATCCAGAAGAGGGAGAACATGATGGCGCCGCCGAGGGCGAGCGCAATGCAGCTTATGGAGAAGGAGATGAAGAGGAAGACGGGGATGAATGACAAGAGGAATTGGGCGAGTAGGAAGGACTACGACAACAAAAGGAAGGGGCGATTCATTAGAATACCAGGGCGTTCAAACGCCTCCCCTCCGGAGGAAAAGGGGGAAGGGGGCGAGAGGAAGGGGAAAAAAGAAAAAAACAAGACTTACAAATAGAATGGGTCGCCGAGAGGCAAACCCGGACACGTTGTCGTAGGCCCGTCGACGAGAAGAAGGGGGCATCAACCAGTCCACGAAGCGCTGGGCATAAGACACGGCCCCGGAGGCCTTGTCCTGGACGGTATCGGAGATGCCCCCATTGGACTTGTTGTTCTGGAGAGCAGCTGGCATCGTGGGCAGATGTGTGTGGGAATACGCAAAAGGCTATGTGTTGATGTTGTTGTCGTTATCGGGCGTGCCTTTTGCCTTTGTTCTTTGATTGATGTTTTGAAAAAGAGGAGATGCTTTCACGGGTTGACAATGTTTCTTTGTGTCAAGAAAAAGAAAGATGAGCGTGTGCACAAGAGTCAAAGACACAATAGCTTTGTAGAAGAAAAGAAGGAAAAGAAGGAAAAAAGGAAAGGGATATGAACACTAATGGTCCCTTCTCCCTTAAGTACCCATATCCTAGTCGAGGGCGGGGATATCCTTTTCACCTACGGGGAGGCAAAATGCACGACAATGGGACACGAAGAAACAATTGAAATGGGGAGAAAATAGCCCGGGAGGGAAAAGGGGGGGAGGGCGCGCAGCGTCTCGGAGCGCAAACGTGATGTTGATGTCAATGATTTGAGGGTGAAGAGATGGAATTGGGGGGGAAGAAAGCAAAGGGCTTCGGCTTGGGGAAAAGGTGATGCACAGTGCAAGTGCAAGTGCAAGTGCAGGGCGGTGGTGCGAGCAGCAGCCAGAGCAAGGCGAGGAATATGCGAGACGGGTCGCTTTGGATGACGCAACATGGACGCAGTGTGCCGGCGACTTGTTCTTTTTTTTTTTTTTTTTTTTAATCTTCTTTGTGCAAGGCCTTTGTCTTTGCTGCTGGTTCGTATTCCTATTTGTTCTTGTAATAGTTTGTTTTACGCTTTTCTAATGGGGCCGCAGGGAGTCTGTGGAGCCGCTTGATTTTGATGTTTTTTTTTTTTTTTTTTTTTAACTTTGTACAGTTTTATTTTATCTTTATTTCCATGTTCGCACAAGATGAACATTTGCTGTGATTCCGACTCCCTTGTCCACCGTGATGTGCGAGTCCCGGTTCCATCCGTCACCAGATGCATGTGTTTTATGCCTGCTGCTTGCGTGCTTGGCCGTCTTTGGTTTGATTTTGATTTTTTTGCCACACGGATCGAGATAAAACCAGGCCAGGCGGTACACGTCTGTGTTTTTTCTTTTTTTTTTTACTATATATATATATACATGTACACACGATGCAAAAGGGGGAGGTGCAGAAGAATGATGAGATGGTGATGGGTGAGGCTTGATGATATGATGACAGGGATGGAGTGATGATTGGATCATGGCGGGCAAATCAGGAATAAAAGGCGGACGTCAAGGCGGGCAGGCACATGTCAAAGAAACATGAAAACCACGAGGAGGCGGGTCCTGTCTGCGGGGGATGTCTGGGGGATGTCTGGGGGATGTCTGGGGGATGTCTGGGGGATGTCTGGGGGACGAGGGGGCCTGGGCAGCCTTCAAACTTGGCAACGGCTGCCCCAAAAAGTACCCCGGGTGGTCGGTCCATGGGCGGCGCCATGCCGGTGGCTCCCCAAGTGCCTACAGTGCCGAGTGCACAACGCACACTGTACTGGGCCTGCACCGCATGTGCACTCGAGAACCCGAGACGGCAGTCAGAAATATGCATGCATCCAAACAAGACGCTGTGCTCACTGCTGGGCTGTGCCATGGCCGTATCCGAGGCCATTCGTGGCCATCCGAGGCCATCCCAGGGGCAGCCACGAGAGGCAGACGCACGTGTTATTTTTCTTGTGTGTGTGTGTTCTTTTCTCTTTTCTCCTGGAAGGAGAGTGTGCGTTGTGAGAACGGAGCAACAAGTCCAGTTTCTTTCCTTGTTTGATTTTTTTTCTTTCGCCTTTAAAATCCCCTTGTACGGTTACCCCTGAAAAAAAAAGGAAGCATCTGACTCGTTACAGATCCATTCGTCATCTATCGTCCCCGACCTAGGTAGCATAAAACATTACAGTCCATCATGTTGACAGAATCCATCCCGCGTGATCCATGTTGCCGGCCAAAAGTCATACCAGCCAAAAGAAATGTCAGCCAAGAGTAATGCCGCCCGACACGATGCCGCCCAAAAAAAAAACAGATGTTTTATGACATTTTAAATGACATTGTATGACATTGTATGACATTTTATGTGCATCCAGATTTCGCATCCAAATGTCGCATCAATCGCATCAATATGTGACCAGACCCCACCCGAGTTCCATCTACCCCACGTGGTCCACGACTCCACGCCCAACGCACAGTACAACATTCCCGTGCCATGTCCAAATTTTCCGAGACACGAAAAAAAACGAAAAACGAAAAACGAAAAAAACCTCTCCACTTTCAACCACGTCCCTTGTTCTTCTTCTTCTTGGCAAGCTGGAGCAACCCCTTGACAGGATTCTTTCCCCGAAACTTCAACCACGTCGCAAGGTACACCACCGCGTAGTTGAAGACGATGAAGCCGCAAAAGATGCCGAAATCCCGCCATATGTGATCATAGTAGACGGAGAAGCTGCGGCCAAACTCGTCCCCCGTGGCGTACTGGCAAAACTCGCACAGCCCGTCGGCGCCCTGCCGCACATAGCCACCGGCCTGCTCGATCGTGGCCCGCGTGTGCTCCTCGCAGGACAGGCCGGGCGGGGGCCGGAAGCGCGCAAACTCCTCGTCGGCGCACCGCACGGGCTGGTCGTGGATGGCGGCGCCCAGGAACCCCTCGAGCAGGTAGTGGAAGGGGGACAGCCAGTACATCCAGTCGCGCCAAAAGGTCGGCAGCTGCATGGCCGGGACGACGACGCCGCAGAAGCTGACGACGAAGAGGAAGAAGATGGGCACCAGCAGCGACGCGAGCAGCTCGTTGGGCGCAAAGGCCGCGATGGCCTGGCCGAAGCTGACGTAGTACAGCTCAAAGAGCAGCACGAGCAGCAGCGCGAAGCCCGACGTGAAGCCCGAGACGCGCGTGCCAAAGATTCCCCACCACCAGCAGCAGAAGTAGACGGCTCCCGCGACGAGCGCGTACGGCATCTCGACCACGACCGCCCCCGTCACCCACGCGAACCACGAGTACATCTTGGCGTTGTTCTCGCGCGACTGGAAGATGTTGCGCGAGTGCAGGAACACGGGCTGCAGCTGCTGGATCAGCGGCGGCGAGATGGTCAGCGTCATGAAGATGGAGAAGAGCCGGCTCTGGAAGTCGGTCGTCGAGTAGCCCAGCCGCCAAAAGGTGAAGCAGTTGAAGAGCCCCGTGAGGATGTGCAGCATGAACTTGCCCACAATGTACTCGGGCGTGCGCCAGTACGACACAAACGAGCGCTTCACCACCGCCGCCGTCTGGAAGGAGAGCGACGTCGCGTACTCGCGGTCGTCCTTGAGGCTCTTGCTCGGCTCCGTCTTCTTGCGCTTCTCGACCAGGTCGCTGATCTCGCGGCCTCGCTGCTCGTGCTGTTCCGACCGCGCCCACACGTCTCCCCAGTCCGGGCCGCTGTAGTTGGGGTCGCCCGCGCCGATGGCGTTGAGCATGTACTCGGCCGGGTTGGCGTCCGGCGGGCATTTCGACGCCCCGTTGCCCTCGAGGTAGTCTATCAGGCTCCTGCTGTCCTGCCCGAGCGGGCCGTGGTAGGCCACCCGCCCTCCCGACTTGAGCAGGAGCAGCTCGTCAAAGTGTTCGAACAGGACGGCCGAGGGCTGATGGATCGTGCACAGCACGGCCTGCCCGGCGTCGGCGAGCTTGCGCAGGAACCGCACAATGTTAAACGCGGCCCCCGAGTCGAGTCCAGAGGTGGGCTCGTCCAGGAACATGAGCAGCTCCGGCTTGGACGCCAGCTCCACGCCAATCGTCAGTCGCTTGCGCTGTTCCGAGTTGAGACCTTGACCGACCTGGCCAATCACCGCCCCGGCAATGTCCCGCATCTCGAGAAGATCGATAATGGTTTCGCAGTAGTCGAGCTTCTCCTGCCGCGGCGTCTCGCGCGGTTGTCGCAGCAGGGCGGAGAATTGAAGGGCCTCGCGGACCGTGGCCGTCGGTTCATGAACGTCCATTTGTTCTGCGAAACCGGTCGCACGCTGAAACGACTTGGGCAGCGGACGGCCGTCGACGAGAAACTCTCCTGTGACCTTGCCATAGGTGAGGCGCTGGGCTAGGGCGTTGAGGAGTGTGGTTTTTCCGGCGCCTAAGTTGGGGGGAGAAAGAAGTTGAGTAATGTATTACTACGGAGTGGTATACGACAGGAGCAGAAGGGAGAGAGAGAAAGAAAAAAAAAAAAAAAAAAAAAAGAAGGGCTCACCTGATGCTCCCATGAGAGCCGTCAACTTCCCAGGCCGAACATAGCCCTGCACATCCTGCAACAGCTTTCTCTCGCCGTGCTCATAGGGAATGACGTAGTCAATGTTGCGGAATGTAAAGACAGTCTCGTTCTTTGCGACCTGCTTCATGGTGTCACCACCCTGCGTTTTGCCGGCACTGGCACTGGAACTGGAACTGGTACTGGTACTGCCATTACCATCGGTGTGGCCCTTTTCATTGACTTGTTGCTCGTCGTCGTCGTCGTCGTCGACCATGCCCGGCGTCACATGCGAGGCCGGTCCCGATTCCTCGTCACCAGCCACGGCATTGTGATGTCCGGCCGTCTCGATCGTCTTTTCCAACTTCTTGGGGACCTGACCTCTTTTGAAGACGGTAATGGCACCACCGCCCGCGTTCGGCTTCATCAGCTCCATGCCGAGCGCGGTGAGGAAGACAAAGGCGAAGAAGAAGGCCCAGAGAAAGCCGAAATTCCGCCACAGATGAGACCGCGAGTACGAAAAGGACTCCTGGATGTACCGTGCGCCCTCGACGGAGGTGCGGCCGGGGACACTGCCCTTGAGCGCGCAGGACTGGTACTGCGGCGACGCCTGCGGGCTGCCCTGGGGCACGAGGTAGGGGGGCACGCACTCGAGGTCGAGGCCGTCAAACTCGTTGGCGACGAGGCACTCGAAGCCGTACTGGATCCAGTTGATCCACCGGAGCCAGCCGAACCACGGGTGCATGGCGTCGGGGGGGATGAGATAGCCGGTGTAGACGACGAGGATCTGGATGGACAGGCCGGTGAAGCGGGTGGCGAGGTCGAGCGTCTTGCACCAGGCCGAGATGGCGCGGAAGAAGGCGTAGGTGACCATGGTGACGAGCCACAGGACGAGGGTGCATATGAAGAACTGGGAGGCGGTGCGCGACAGGTTGGCCATGAAGTAGATGACGACGTTGAAGAGGACGACCTGGATGAACACCATGGGCACGTCGCACACCGTCTGGGCGACGGCGTAGGCGGCGGGCCGGTAAAAAGAAAAGGACTTGTGCTTGAGCAGGATGGGCTTGCTCTCGTAGGCGGCCGTCTGCTCGGCCAGGGCCAGCAGCGCGTTGAAGAGGAGGAGGAAGAAGAGGGTGCCGCCGCGGGGGAACGCGCCGGCGGCGGTCGCGGGCAGGTTGAAGAAGAGGCTGCCGACGATGATGCCCTGGAAGAGCAAGCCGCCCCATTTGCCGAACAGGGAGGCCCTGTCGCCGATCATGACGAGGAATTGCCGGTGCGTGCAGGCGAGGACCTGCTTGTGGAAGGGGAGCGTGTAGTTTTTCTTTTTGGATGCCGCCGCCGCCGCCGTCGTCGTCTGGCCGGGCCGGCCCTGGCGGCGGGCCTCGACGCGCTCCCTGAGCGACGCCTCAAAGTCGTCCATGTCGGCGAGCGTCTCGGCGCAGACGTCGCTCTTGCGGTACAGGTCGGCGAAGTCGTGGGCGGAGCGGGGAATGCGGTCCTCCCAGCCGGGCCGGACGTTGCGCTCGTGCTCGTCGGTGACGGAGGTGAGGAAGTCGGGGGTGGTCCAGCGGTCGCGGCACTCGAAGCCGAGCCGCTCAAAGTACGGCTTGGCCTTGTCCGAGGGCCCAAAGTAGAGGCACTTGCCCCGGTCGATGAGCAGGACCTTGTCGGCGAGGTCGTACAGCGACTCCCCGGCCTGGTAGAGGGACACGGCGGTGGACACGTCGGCCATGTTGGTCATGGTGCGGATGGAGCGCACGTACTCGAGGGCGGTGCTCGCGTCGAGCCCCTTGCTCGAGTTGTCCCAGCCCTGGACGGAGGCGCGGGCGATCATGGCCTCGGCGATGCTGACGCGCTTGCGCTCGCCGCCCGAGACGCCGCGGACGAACTCGTTGCCGACCTTTGTGCCGAGCGTGTGCTCGATCCAGAAGAGCTTGGTGACGACGCGCAGGAACTCGCGCACGTAGTCGTCGCGGGACTCGCCCTCGAGGCGCGATTCCTTGCCGGGGGTGCGCATCTGCAGCGCAAACGAGAGGGTCCGCTTGACCGAGAGGGTGGCGTAGTGCAGGTCGTCTTCCGGGTTGTAGATGATGTCGCCGCGGAAGTTGCGGGCCATGTCGTCGGAGCTGGTCCCGCCGTAGGTGACGTCGCCGTCGACGGCCACGAACCCGGACCTCTGGTTGCAAAACGCCTTGAGGAAGGTCGAGCAGCCCGAGCCGGGCCGGCCCAGGACGAGGAGCAGCTCCCCGGGACGCACGCACCCGTTGAAGTCGCTGATGAGCTCCCGGACGGGGGGGTTGGCCGCCACGGCCGCCTTGACGGCGGAACCCCCGGAGGAGGAAGAGGAGGAAGAGGAAACACCCCGAAACAGATTGGCCACCTTTCGCGGCAGCGACGTGAAGACGTCCCCGACCGTGGGCTGCAGCCCGGCGCCCAGGCCGACGCCCCGGACGGTGAGGTTCCGGAACACAACGCCGCTGTGCCGCGTCTGCTCCTCCTCGCTCTGCTCCTGGCGCTTCTGGCCAAACATTTTGGACATGAGCCGCTCAATCTCCTGCTCCTCCTCCTGCTCGTCCTCCACGCTGCGCGCCTGTCCCGTCCGCGAGGTCCCCGCGGTCCTCCTCCGGGACAGCACCCGGAAGAGGTCATCCTCTGTCTGTATCGTGCGTTTTCGTTGCAAGGGCTCCCGGGTCTTGGAGATGGCCGGACTGCCGCCGCCGCCGCCCACCGAGGAGGACAGCGACACGGACGAGGAGCACGACGAGTCGTCGAATCGGCTCTGCAGGGCCGGGCCCGGGGCCGGGGCCGGGGCCGAGGCGTCGATCGAGCTCGACTCATACGTTCCTTCTGCTGGCGCGGCCGCCATTGTATCGATTTGGAGCAAAAATTGCCATGCACCAAACTACCCAGCACTGTAACGTGACCGTAAACCACTGCACGAACGTGGCGTGTAAAAATATATATATATATATATATATATATCAGAAGCACAGAATTCACGTCCAGACTCCAGACACGGGGGCTTGCCAACGAGTGCTTTTAAATAAACGGCCCGTTCAAGAAACCCTTTCATGAGACGGCCCCCCAAGGAAACGTCAACTACGCGTGCATCTCATCCCCCAATCCACTTTTGTGTGTATGCGTGTGTGTTCTCGATGACGCTTTGCCATTTGCATGCCACTAGGTGCTTGCTGAGCTTGCAAAAAGAAGCCCCGATTTCAAAGCATGCTCGGAAACCGCCAAGACTCCGAAACCCGTGCCTGGTTGGCGTCGTCGTCTGCTAGCCGTCTCTGTCTTGCATGTTGCATTCCATCTTTTACGCGTTTCCCCCAGTGCGCGTCTATGACGAGTCCATGAGTTGACGGGTTCCAACAGGTCCGAATGGGGATGTGGCTGGACGTGGCGGTCCGTGGGAGCGTTGAGAGCGTTGAGAGCGCAGAGGACATCCGATGGGTGCGTTGGGCTCGCGGTCCGGGGGGGCGGGGAATCGCGATTTGGCGAGGGGTGTGTTTGTTTTGTTTGCATGTGACGTAGTGACATGGGGTTTGTATTATTATTTTTTTTCTATTATTTATTTATGTTTACGCAGAGCATAGCGATTCATTCCTGAAATGCGCGCAACGTGAATCGTGTAGGAAAACAAGATATCTATTAACTAGGGTATATTTACATTTGACGGTGTAGGTTAGTATTCTTTACCTTTTTTTTTTTTTTTTTTTATTCTTTTTCTTCTTACTTTTATTTTTTATTTTTTATTTCATCTTTTCCTTTCTTTTCTTCTCGCCCAATAGCAATCGCCATTGCCTTGACGCCTTCCCCCTTGCCCATCAATCGCGACACCGCTCCCCAAAAGCCTCTGGGCGGCGGGCTGTGGCCAGGAATGGAATCACGGATGCTGCGTGGATGGGAACGGCGATTGGCGTCTGGATCGAGGCGATCGAGGCAGGACTCACATGCAGGGAGAAACCATGGTTACCGATTACCGATTCACTACATCGCTAGACTCGGAGCAGGCCCATCTGCGGGCGGGTCACATTGCATGTGGCTATTCTTTCGTTTTTCTTTTTTTTTCTTTTTTCCCCTCTTCTTCCCTTTTCTCTCGCGTTGAATTACCCGCCTTCCCTCCGTCACGACCCCCAGGTCAGATGTGTTTGTCATTCATGTGCGCTGACAGCCGCTTGGTAACGCCGTAATGCCGAGACGCTGACCACCTTTTGCATATATATGTATATATTTAGTTGAAAAAAAAAAAAGAAAGAAAACGTTAGAAAACATTTATAGAATTGATTAAAAGGAATAATATTTAATTAAGTAATAGAAAATAATAAAAAAATAGAAAAATAGAAAATAGAAAAATAGAAAAATAGAAAAATAGAAAAATAGAAAAATAGAAAAATAGAAAAATAGAAAAATAGAAAAATAGAAAAATAGAAAAATAGAAAAATAGAAAAATAGAAAAATAGAAAAATAGAAAAATAGAAAAATAGAAAAATAGAAAAATAGAAAAATAGAAAAATAGAAAAATAGAAAAATAGAAAAATAGAAAAAAACATATATACTGCCAATACGGGTCCCCAGTCTTCCAAACACCATGTGGTCAAATCACGCCGAGACCAGGAAACGTCGCGGCAAAAAGGCAGCAGACAAGAGGAGACCCTGACGTGCAAAAGTCCATACATACAGTCCCGGTGCAAGGGGTCTCAGCTTCCCACTTTCGACCCCCTACAAGTGTCCGCCGATCACGCATCCCGTGAACATTGTGACAACTTGAAGGACCTGTGGAGTATCCCCTTGGTGCCGAGAAGGCCACGTCTTCGTACCTATCCACACTTATATAATAAGTTATTGGAGGAGGAGTGAGTAGCTTCCAATCAGCGATTCAAGAAATATGGATAAGTACAATGGTGTAGCCTTCTCGGCATCAAGGGGATATACTACAGCGCACCTCTCTCATGATGTGAACATTGTAAGAACTAAAGAAAAAGACTCATGGAGTATACATTATAGCGCACCTCTCTCCTCATGTGAACATTGTAAGAATTTGAAAGACTTGGAGTATTATAGCGCACCGCTCTGAGCACGTCACCGTTGTGAGAACTTGGAAGACTTATACAGTATATATTGTAAGCGAACTACCTCAAGAACATAATATCCTCTCTCTCTCTCTGTTCTCTCTCCCCTTCCTCCCTCTCCCTTCGTCCCCTTTTTCTCTCTCCTGCCTATAATGCTTGAAGCCCTAACCCTCTACTCCTACCACAGTAGTCCTAATCCCCGGAAAGTGGAGCCATAATCGACTCCCCTATCCACCACTATAACACCATCCAGAGGAAGATACTATGGTTACGAAATTTAGAAGAATGAGAGGGGAGGGGAGGGGATGGGAGGGGATGGAAAGGGAAAAGTGAAGAAAAGCAATAATAATTTCTATCTGGTAGAGAAAATCATATATTTGCACTACTGGAAGATAGGGAAAGGCAAGAAAATTAAAAGGGGTCAGAAAGGGGAAAGAAAGAGAAGGAAAAGAAATAGAGATTGCCACCTCCAGCAAACATCATATCCAGGATAACATATTTGCACCAAAGCCAGTCACAGGATAGAGCACATGAAGCATACAACATGTACCCTGCTAGTCCATAACAATGACCACTACTCGGAAAGTAATACTCTGCAATACGTCTAAACAACAAGATGAATAGAAAAGAGAAAGAAAAAGAAAAGAAACAATAAAAGCATGACTTCTTCCATTCCCGATACTCCTATACAGCCTCCTCTCCAAACCCGGGTCGTTGATTTGGGTCGTTGATTCCGCCCCCTGACATCTGTCCTGCATTCTCTCGTCTTCCTGGATAATGTGCAAAAAACGCACTGGGACGGCCAGCAACCGTATTCTGCTCATTCAGCCAGCGCCGCGATTCTCCCCATCGTGCTCTGCCCGTCATTGTCTGTGCCGCGAATCCAGGTCCCCCGTCGGCATCGTACCCAAATGATTCCCTCTCCTGCAGGGGCACATGATTGAATCTCCAGTCAAAAACAGCCGCATAACTCGATCGATACGCCGCAACAGCCGCCACGGTACCAATCATGGACCCTCCCACGATATCGTACCAATTGTGCGCCGCGTCAATCGTCAGCGACCCGGCAATCGTCGTCGCGACGAGCAGTGGTAGCATGGTCAAGACCATCTTCCAAAACGCCGGCCGGAAATCCGCCCACACCTTCAGCTTGGCATTGAGCCAGAGAAACAAGAATCCGAAGCCGGCAAACGCCGCCGTGGAATGGCCACTCGGGAACGATGTCATGGCGTTCTGCAGCTTGTCGCGATTGGGCTGTGTACAAATCTCCGTACTGTACATGATTTGCAGGAACCCAACCTCGTTCAAGCCCGTCTTGTTGTGCGTCGTAGCCAGAGAGACGTCTGGCATGCATACATCCAAAAAGTAGGGTCGGAAGCCGCCGACAAGCTGCTTGAGGACGACTTGGAAGAGGCAGCCCACGAGCAACCCCCAAGTTGATCCTATAATCGCATTGCTGGCATCCCAGGCCGACCTGATTCGGAACTGTGCTACCACGTAGACGACAATGGGCACTCCAATCGATATCAGTCCGGCTTCCCATGATGGCAAAATCCATCCACGGTCGGGGTACGCCCACTCCGGATAGATGATGTCTCCGGAGCCGTTGAAAGTAATGGGAAACGTCCGCGCGAGTGTGATGGGAACGTTGTAGATCTGTTGATACATGGAGAAAACTCGGAGAATAATGAATGATCAGCAATGCTCGGACGGCCCGTCAACACGCGTACGTGGGTGTGTATAAAAAGCAACATACAAAAAAGCTCATCTCCCCCACAATCACCATGGAAAGCAAATCCCGCCAATTCACCCACATCCACTCCCTCAAAAACGACTTCAATTCCCCCCAAAACGAAGACCCCGGCGGCCTTGCCTCGACGCCTCGCGGCTCCCTTGGCGGTACAGACGGCATGGCATCGCGGTTCTCGTTCTACGGAGGAGTCGTCTTTTCAGCCGTCATGGGGGATTTGTGATGGGGGATGGGTCGAGTTGAAAATTTGAGGGGGAAAATGAAAAGAAAAAACAATTAAGCCGTTTGCGTAAAAAAAAAAGAGAGAGAGAAGGAAAGAAAGAAAAGAAGGGAAACGAAAAAAAAAAAAAAAAACCTAACAATGCCACAGTGCACACCTGGCGACGGCAAGAACGGTCCACACCCAAAACTGTCAGGAACTGCTGGACCAGGGAGACAGGGCCTCAGCCGACCTACCTCACAAACACAGGTCCAGTCCATCTGCTGGTTCTGCACCTGCGGGAATCCCGAAATTGGAAAATGTTTGGAATGACCTGTACTCGTTGTATGTGTATTGACGTCATGTATAACCCACGCACATGATGGTCCAGTTGACGCTCAAGTGCCGTCTGGCTAGTAACACGCTCATATTCGCAATGACGGACAAAATACGTCACGCTCAACCACTACCCATCCCGACATACAGCGACATCAAAAGACAGTTAGCCAAAGGAAACAGATTTGGAAAAAGAAAATCGTCATTACAAAGGACGTGGTAAATCCGGTCGTTTTTCGGACCATAATATGCTGGATGAGACAAGTAAAGAAAGAAAGAAAAAATAGCTTCCATACAGAAAATATCCCCAAACCATGGTATAAATAAATATGTGTCGTGCACACTTCCATACTGTGTTCCTTTTTTCTTAGAAAAAAAAAAGTATCTATATACACATCCATGTACATCTGTCACGCCAATTTACAAAGCCACCATACCGGCACCAACGCCAACAGCAACGAGCATGTACATGCCGACGGCGAAATCCCCAATGGAGAAAAGGCGAGCGACAGACGCGCCATGGACACCAAAACTGTCCGTGTCAGTGGACTGGGAAGCACCGCCGGCACTGACGGGTCCAGTGCCAGCGGCGGCCTGCTTGTTGATCTTGTCGGCGGCGGCGAGAGCGGAGGAGCAAGAAGAATCAGAGCCGGCAGACACGGTCTGAGCAGAGCCGTCAAAGTCACAGGCAGTGCTGGCCTTCTTCTGCGAGGTGTAGTACGCGTCAAGGACATAGGACAACTTGGCCTGGGCGCCGCACATGCTGTAAGCTCCGTAAATACCGCTGGTGGCGTTTGCATTGATGCCAACGCATGACTCGGGAGACTTTGTGCAGATGAAGGAGAAGATGTCGCCAAACTTCTTGGGGGAAAGACCAGACTTGGGAACACAGCTTCGAGACTTGGCCATGCAGTCGCAGAGCTTCTGGTCGGGAGCGGGGGGCAAAACACTGTTGGCTCGCCAGTTGTCCGTCAACTTGGGGCACGTGCTCAGCTTGGCCGAAGGCTTGTAGTCGGCACTGTCGATAGTCTTGGGACGCGCCTTCAAGACCTGCTTCTTGAGCGCATCAAAGTCCTTGAGCTTGGTGGCCTTGTCACCAGTGACCTTGACCAGACCTAAAAAATTGCAGCACAAGTATTAGTGGGGAGGTTTGACCCTTGGTTTGGGTGTGCGTTCCGCGATTCACTAACCGTAATCATTGGCTTCCTGATAATACATGTAGACAATGCCACCGTTGATGACGCCAGTCATGTCATCAGAGTAGAGAGCGCCAGTCTCCTGCCAGATGCGGTTGGCGGCACCATTGTTGTTGCAGCCGTACTCGGCAAAGAAAACGGGCACCGAGTAGTCCTCAAAGAACTTGACCTGCTCGTCGTAGCCCGACTTTTGCATGCTGCTCTCTCCGCACCATGAGTAAATGTTGTAGCCCCAGAAGTCAATGGACTCAGGGACGGTGTTGCAGTTGAAGTAGTCGGCGATTTCAGCACGAATGTCTTTGTCGTCGTTGGCGGCGTAACCGACACCCAGCCAGCGGCTGATCTTCTTGTTGTTCTTGATATAGGCCTTGGTATCACGAACGGCGGCCTTGACAAAGGCAGAGGCTTGCGTGTTGTTCTTGTCATTGGAGACCTCGTTGCCAGCAAAAAAGCCAATGACGTTCGAGTACTGAGCGAGCTCGTCGACAACAGCGGTGTAGCGCGCGTACAGCTCAGTGTTCCACTGAGGGTTCTCACGGTTAATGGAAGCGTCGGGTTCACTGAGATCAGACACGACGTAGATGCCAGCATCATTGAGCATCTTCATACAAGCAGTGTGGTCGGCTGTGGGGTCCACGGCATAGGTTCGAATGACGTTGGTGCCAAGCTCCTGCAGCAGGGGAATATCGCGCTTGCATGCCTTCTCATCGGCGAGAGGGTCGACGTAGTTCTTGGCGGTGTCGGCACGTCGGCCAATGGTGCCGCCACTGGCACCAACTTCCCTCTGGTAGGCAACACCCTTCATGTAGAACTGCGTTCCATTCTTGTAGAAGAACTTGGCGCCCTGTATCAAACCAGAATGTGTTAGGACATTTCGATGCGCCAAAAGAAAGGGAAAAAAAAAGAAAGAAAGAAAGAAAGAAAGAAAGAAAGGGCGGCCCAGTTTGGTTCAAGCGCGTACCTTGACCTCAATTGGCTGGAGGTCGGCAGCAATGGCGCTCCCCGCCAGAGCAAGAAGCGACACGGAAAGTGTAGCAAGTCCCATGTTGACGAAACGCAAAACCCGGAAACACAAAAAGACTGTCAAATTTGTTCCTTCTTCCTATCTTGTCGAATTGGAGCAAAGTATTGCACAGAGAAAAGAGGGGGGGGGGCGCCTTTTTTGTCGTGGTCTATCAAATGAGTGTCGAGAAATCTGGTTTGAAAAAAAAAAAAGGCGAATAAAAAAAAAAGGTCGATATTCGATCGTCGTGGTCTAAAGGAGTGTCAGGAAAGGCTAAACAAACGAGGTAGCCAACCTCTTGCGATGGGAAAGAAATTGGAGTGAAGATGGAAAAGAAAGGATGGAAGACAATGACAGAAGGAAGGATCAGATCCGGAGACAGAATGGATTCGGGGGAAAGGAGTGTGGTTTTGTCCAGAGGCAGGTTCGACGTGTGCCCACTTGTTGGTCGTCTTGTCCGGGAGGGCGGGCCAGGGGAGGTGGCGAGGTGGCCATTGCTGTTTTCTCCCATGAAGGCACATTAAAACATTGAAGCGAAATTGCTGGTGCCAAACCCAGAGTGGGTTGGGCAAGGTTGTAGCGCGCAGCACGGACATCTGGACGCAGGTACAAGAATTTGAGGCTCCAGCTCATCTTTCAATGATTCAGGGCCGAGTGGTGGCAGGCCAGACCAGACATGGAAAAGAAACAACCCCGTGCCCACCCGCCACGAAGTGCTAGTCCGCGTGGTGTCTGGGCATGTCTGGGCATATGCGTGCGGAGACCCACCCGAATCCTCCGGATGTCCTTCCCAGCGAGGCGCAGCAGCAGCAGCGTCCATGATCATCCATCAAGGGGCGGCGTATCCTTCAGTGGAAAGCACTAGATACCGCCCTGCCAGTTTCTCACTGCCATTTCTCACTGCCATGATCCATCAGTCTCGTCTCCCTTTCGCTCGATAACAAGCACACACGCAAACATATTTCTGATGTGTTTGGGCTGTCGGTGACGCAGCTTTCCCCACGTCTCCCAAACTCCCACACTCCCCTTTTCTCCCCGAGCCGAGGGTGTTGTGCCTGGTGCCAGGGGGACGTGCTAGGGGAACGTGCTAGGGGAACGTGCTAGGGGAACGTGCTAGGGGGGACGTGCTAGGGAACCCCTTTATGGGGGGTGGTCGTGCCAAGGAGCGCAAGTCGCTCAGCGGGTGACCTTCAGTGCTCAAATCAACCAGACCAGACCAGACATGTCAGTCGATTAAGGGCACAGGGAACGTGCGAAATTCGCCATCGCCGTCGCCGTCGCCGTCGCTGCCATTTGACCAAAGATCCAAAGATACCAGCGAACCTTTACCATACATGATAGGGATGATGGGATGGCGATACTCTGCATGTGGTGGTTCGCACCATCTCCATTCGCAAAGGCCGACCAGTAAAAGGTGGGCGAGCTTATGGCATGATTGCTGGAGATTGATGGATGATTGATGTGCACGTTGTTGTCGCGCATGTCTCAGGACCCTCATACAAAGTGCCTGGCTCCACAAATGACGACAGTACTTATCCACCACGATGCCAACCGTGGTCGTCTCTCTTTTATTTTTATTTTTTATTCTTCTACATCTCCTCCCTTT
The DNA here is from genome assembly GCA_000223055.1 of Claviceps fusiformis PRL 1980. Lineage (NCBI taxonomy): Eukaryota > Fungi > Ascomycota > Sordariomycetes > Hypocreales > Clavicipitaceae > Claviceps > Claviceps fusiformis. The sequence goes on from AFRA01000119.1 coordinate 48,379, forward strand.
TTCCCAAATCAAGGGAGAACCGTCAGTGCGAGACAAAGTTTTGTTTCTCAAACAGGGAGCCATCTACGAACGCACCGCCGGCACAGCACACCAGACGTCATAACATCCATCCTTCCATCCTACGGGTCACATTCTCCTGGCCATATACCTTAAGTACGTAGGTAGGTACTTAGTAGGTACTATGTTAGGTACCCGTACGTATGTACACATCGCTCAACCCTCGCGCATGGGAATCTTCGGGAATACTCCCTCATTGTCAGTTTTGGTCAAAATCGTTTTGCTCCGAGCCAAGAAGGTGAAGAGCTGGCCGCCATTTGGGATAGCTCATGCTGCGACAATCGCTACCAGTCACACGATAGTTGCGACGATAGGGGACCGGGTTTTCAGCTGTCTTGGACAAACTCAGAGCTTGGCAATCTGGGCAGTTTCTCAACACCAACCATTGATGTAGAAACCGATGTAGGGACCGATGAGGAACCGACGTAGGAACCGGTGCCGGCCCGCCCGTTTCATCCTGCTTGTTTGTTTGCCGGGCTTGACATTGACAGCGCCTTGAACTCAGGCCGTGCAGGCTCCTCCCGGACGCGATCGTCGCGGATGGCATCCGCATTTGGCAGTAAACATCTCCAACCCCATCGCACATGGTCCAACTTGTTAATGTGTATTGCGGAGGAGGATATGTTTTCTCCATCTCCCAGTACCCACCGTGACGACAGATGGAGGCGTCCGCGTGCCGTCTGACCGTCTGTCGAAAGTCGATGTCGAGTGGCAAACGATCGTCTCGTGCTCGCTGAATTCTGGCAGGTAGTATTTGTTGAATCGAAAGAATCTGGTAGGTTTTGTTATTATATTGGTTTGTTTTTTCCTTTGATTTTTTACTTTAGGTTTTTTTTTTTTCCTCAATTCCCGATTTTGCTGCAAACCAGTTGGCGTGACGCAGCGTCATCTCCCCAGGGATAGGAATTCCTTCATCGCGTAATGGACTTTGCGCTTTGGTGTCGTCCACGTATCTAGCAGGGACGTAGCATCCGCATCCTCCGCACCCCGTCCCATGATCAGCGAGGTGATGTCGTCCAAGTTCTGTCCAAATTCTGCCACTCGCCTCGAAGCTGGGCGTGCCGGTGCGCAACCGACCACGTGATGAGCATGACCGGATACTAATCTTGAGGTCTGGTTCAAAGTCATTCAAAGTCAAACATTTCTCCGTTACGTTTTTTGGGTGTTTAAAAAAAAGTCGAAGACGTTTCGGAATTACTTACGACCCACTTGTACTCACCTCTCCGTGATACCTCAATGGTCTTGATGTTTCACGTTGTCTGGTCCATTCGTGCCGTGTCGCACAGCAGCCACAGCGCCGCATTAGCCAAACCTACATGTTCTTGTCTTCTCGAACTAGCCTCAACGACAAAAAAAACAGATCACAACACGTCTGGTAGCTCTGAAAGACTTCCCTTGACAAGTCCCCAAGGTACGAAAATCTTGAACGTCCGTTGACGTGGGTGGGAATTTGCCAGTCATCCGCCCATTCATAACAACGTGCCTTGGGAGTACCGTGGATGACGTCTCTCATCCGTCATTTTACCTCGCGTACCGTTTTTTTTTTTTTTTTTTTGTATTTTTGCATTTCTGTGCTACGGTCTAGAATCCTTCGCCAAGTGACCCAGACTCCAGACAAGTGGCAGATACCACCCATGGTGTCGAAAACACAACGGCAACGATAGCAGTCATTAAACTTGGAAGTTTTTATATCTGCCAAACACCTTTGTTTTTATAACTTCTTTTTTTTTTGGAAAAAAAAAATCTGCATGTTTATTTCTGATTTCCCCTCTGGAACCCATGGTCGGCTACTCAGAGGGCTGTATTGGCGTGCAAGAGACCTACAATATTTTGGTTGGGGTTGGGGTCACTCGCAGTCAGATTATCACGATCCCTGCATCACATCGACCTGAGAAAAGAAAAAAAAAGAATCAATGCATGACACTTTTTCTTTTTCAGAATGATGTCATGTCTGGCTTTGACCGTAGAACATGCCATTCGCCATCGACGGCATGTGATTAGCCCATGATGTCATGGCTTGTAAGCATGGTAATGGTATACCGCAGATATGATGGCGTTTTATTATAATTCTTCGATGTATTCTTGTTATCGTTGTCATTATTTAGTTTCAGCGTCTGCGATTTCTACACGAGAACATCAGACTCCTAAGACACGAAAAAAAAAAAGACGAGTTTCTTTTTTTTCAGATCGTTTAACCATATCGAGAACCTACACCATGCCTTCTACCCAACCTCGAAAGCCGCCCAGTGCTGGCACAAAAGTACGTATTTACTGCTCGAGGCTTTAATGTAAAGCATCTGTGCTAATTTTGAAAACAACTAGGTCCATGCTGGAAAGAATGCTCCAGTCACTCGGGAGGGTGCGGGCCCAGTCCTGAGCGACTCTCTCGCCGCTGAATCATACGAGACTGGTGGAAAATTTGGTGAAAATCGCGACGCGGAGCCCGAGGATGCCTCCTATGATCCCGTTGGCCAGGCTTCCTCCCGTGCTAGCGGCGCCGGTGTCAAGGGAACTCAGGCCGATACAGCTCCGTCCTACATCACCAGCCAATACACCTCAGACACTCATGGTCCCCATGGCAAGAATCTCAAGGAGGAGGATTTCGACTATCAACAGGTATTTGACGGACAGCAGATGGCTTTCAACGCGGAGGCTGGGTCCATCAATGATCCGGGCAGATTGGCAGAAGTCGGGTTCGAAAAGAAGAACGCGGCGACGCCGCGAGCTGCTGCTAGCAGGGACTCGAAGAAGCTGTCGACGGGCACCGTCTACGACGGCCTTGAGCGTGATGTCAGTGCCTGAGGGAAGGGGCTATGCCGGAAGGAGTTTCGCGATAGTGTAGTAGTACTGATTTCAACGCAAACTGAGCATTGCGGCCCTCTTGGACAAATTTTCTGCAAGTCGTCACCTAGCAAGAGCTGGTATCGTGTGCAAAAGTGTGTATTGAAAGCTGCTGCTTGCAGACTGTACACCACTTGAACATTTAGTGCCGATAACCAATAGTGTAGACAGCTTCATGAACCTTGTTATGGCGGTGAATTTAGTGGTTTGACAAAGATGTGCGGGAATTCTACTAGAATCTCTTGGAATCAAAATCGCGTGTCGGACCGGCCGCATTCCATACTATGGCAATGATTTGAATTCTGCAAATATCCCGTTTGATGATTTTTGCTCCCGGGTAGCTCGGTAGAAAAATTCTTGCTCTCGGAGCCACCGGATGACGTCAAATGGCATCTACCACCTGTGTCCAGACTGTGCATATGTGCAACGACAAAACAGTGCAATGAAGGTTCAAGAAGATGGCGGGAATTTTCTTTCCAATCTCTATGGCGCGAAATAGGAGCATGTGCAGCGATGATGAAGTATTTAATCATACAGTGAACTGTATCTACACGAATTCACCTTGACCGGGTGGGTGGCAATCAATTGGAAAAAGTGTGTATTTATTGAGGCTACAGATAACATGAGGGTTGTTCAACTAGTTCACCTGAGAGTTGCTCCACTCTAATTGCGCGCGCACGTGACTAACTCTTAGGTGAGCTTACTGCTATGCCCCAT